>JAUZST010086404.1:0-76373 GCA_034779995.1 Parotocinclus haroldoi
ACTGTTTACATGATATTTGTATCTGATTATATATGTGTGTTTTGAACAGTAGTGTGTAGGTAGTGGTCTGAACTCGAACAAAACCATGCTGGTTGTGCTAGTAAACTACAAGCTAAATTAGTTATATGTTAATTGTTTAGCTAAAGATAAAGATACTTTTGGTATTCTTAACTCCCAGAACAAATCTGATATCTTATGTTTGTTTTTTTTTTCTCCTGAATAGAGACATCCAGTGGTATTTAGTGCTAAAGTTAAATTCTGTGCAAACTTTTGTCCAGTGTTTTATTGTTATTATTACTGGCGATTAAAGCTTCAACTAAGAAAAATAATCACTGTTTAATTGTAATATTAAGGATTAACTATAGCTAGCCTGTAGGCGAACGTTTTCAGACACCACCCACTGACCTTGAGTGCTTGTATTATCTGCTACACATCTGCTAAAAGACTAAAAACTTACACAATACACACAGGAAAGCAACTTCCAAAGATCATGAATATTGTAATTATGTACCTCAAGCACATTCAAATATGACTGGAGGTTACTTTAAAGAGTTTTTTTTGCATTTAAATCTAATAAATTCAGAATGGCCTTAGTCCCGTTGCTGATAAAACTTACAGGCAACAGTATTTAGTTTTGTCTGCATAAGGCTCAGTGGATCATCTGTTTGTGAAAACGTCTATTCGTGACACATTGGGAATTAGTCTAGGATAAAGGGATACAGGAAAACTATATGCATGTGCGACAGAGGCAGGGTTGCCATGGTACAAGGGCAGGAGGGATTATGTTATGACCGTTACCACGGTACCAGTGATGTAACCAATTGCAGTGGGTCCTCACTAACCCTGATCTCTCTTTCTCTCACTTTCAGACTGTCTACAAACATTGGCTGTGTTCCCAGTACTTCCAGACCACGCAGATGCATTGCAGCAACAAGATCCCATGCAGGCAGTACTGCATGGAGGTCCAGCAAAGGTGTCCCTTCATATTGCCTGACAACGATGAGTTAATTTACGGTGGAAGCCCCAGTTTTATATGCACAGGTGGGTGATTTCACAGAGAGAAAGTGGGTGTGTTATTGTGTCAGTCCCTGTGCGTTTAATGGTGGGGTTGCACTGCAGTGCTGTAAAACTTGTAGGATTTTAGTCAGTCACCCTTAGAGTTTGTCTCTGACTCCCCCTGGTGGTTAGAAAAAGAAGCGTGAGAGTTTCTGGATGTATTGCTGCATCAGACTGCTGTGCCCTATGACAAAAACAGCTAGCCGACTTCAAACTCGTAAAGAAGTCTAACCTGGACCATGATCATTCTTAAAACGGCTCCTTAAAAATAGTTTAGGCAGACGTTGGTCTATGACCTCAGGGGGCATCTTGCATGCAGCAGGAGCTTGGATATGCCAAATTTAGTACAGTTTCTGCCAAATTCCCATACATTACTCACATACTAAAACCTAGGATTTCATTAGGACTGTCAAGGACTGGCATTTCCTGAGTGAACAGAGGAAATATAAGTGACGTCACTTTTGCCTCTTCCAAAATGACACTGGTGTGCCCCGACTATTGAGAAAAACTGCGAGTAGCTTTACGCACATGACAAACACGACTGTCATAAAATATTTTACTATTATTAAAAAAGGTTCAGTTCTTTAATCAATGTTCTTTTATTCAGTGTTTACTTACAAGGTAGAGCACTATATAAAGGTATTTTAGTTATTCAAGAAGGAAAAAGGAGTAGCGAGAAAGATTGCTAGGCTTTTTGCTGGTCGGTAAAGTCAATGGCAGCTCTCATGCAGAAGACCACACCAGAGAACTTGTGCAGGCACACACACGCACACAACAAAACAGGTAAGGAATGTGGTACAGCGGGAAAGCGTTGCCCAATATTCAAATTACAGGCAGGAGGCCCAATTAGAAAAACATCTTTCTAATCGTATTATACTGACATCAGTGAAAATAGGTTTTGAAGATGAACAAAGCAGGAAGATTTTGCATAAGACAAAGCACAAAGCACATATGCTGTCTCTATATATTTGGTATTCAAACCCTTTTTCACAGCTGGATAATTTGTTTGTTTATTTATTTGGCTTCTTTAAGTCGCCATCAGCATCTTGGCAACACACACAAGGGTATATCCATACACAAGTTCATCTCAAGACTAGTCGTGTATATACACACACAAGTCAATGCCAATTTAGAGTAATCAGTTAACATAACACGCATGTCTTTGGACTGTGGGCGGAAACCGGAGTACCCGGAGTAAACCCACGTAGACATGAGGAGGACATGCGGAAAAGAAAGGACTCCCTGGAATTGAAGAGAGTGAGGCCGAGCCACCATGCCTCCCCCTCAAAACAGGATAAATCAGATATGAAAATGTTATTAGATCGGTTACATGTGGCTGGATGAAAAGGTGGTGCTGTACAGTACTGTGAAAAATAACATTTGGTATAATGAAAAGCAGAATGGTAGAAATATACTGCTCACAACATTGAAGAGGTTACTTCAAAATTAAGTCTCCCATAATAAAATATCCCCTGATTTTTGTGAGCAGTGAAATACTGTCAATACAAAAATTTCATAATTCTCTTCATTCCAGTCTTTATAAGCTTCAGAATATCTTAGCCTTTTTACACTGTTCATCTTTCAAAAAAGTGGATTCTTTGCTGCTGCTCATCCAAAAAAAATTGTTTCTCAAACTTCTTCTGACTTAGCATCCCGATGGAGCTGCCAGGTGCTGCCATTGCTCAAGCGTAAGGGAAGGTCACACTAAATACGTGCCACTGTAGACTATATAGGCTGGTCAATTTCAATTGGGTTCTTTTTAGTATTTTCATTGCTTAAAACAGTGGTATATCAAATTTAATGGTGGCCTAATACTTTTCTACAGTACTGTACATTAGATAGAATTTATGTGATTGCAAGTTTTTTTTTTCTATTTAAACAAGTGTTATCCTATTGTTTTGTTATCACTTGCATTCCCATTGTATTGTTAATTGTTGTGTGTTATTAGCATTTCCTAATATGACTTTCAATGAATCATGACAAACACATTAAAAGATTAAATCCGGTGTTGCACGGCCAGGTCATGGATCACGTCCACACACCACTGGCTGCGTCTGACAGAGGTGAAGCAGGTCAGGTATCCTTTCTCAGTCCTGCAACGGTGACCCATACCTGGCTTAGCGATGTATTGACGTCCTGTCCTGTGTTGTCTGGGTATATGTACTGGAGCCCCCATATCTTTGGCCTGGTTAATGTGACTGAATAAATGATTTAGACTGTACATTATGTGCGATCCAGTGTGCTAACATGGTCTGTTGTGTGTGTCAGAGCTCCTGGAAGACAGCCCTTCAGAAGTAGAAGCAGAGTGCTGCGACGTTCGATGGGACAGCAAGCCAGACAACCGTTCTAGAGGAACTCTTAAAAGAACTCACCCGTCATGCCAGCACGGGACATCCCTGAGCTCATCAGCAAACTCCAGACTGTGCAACAGCAGGCTCAAACTCTGCCTGCTTGTCCTGGTTCTGCTTCATACTGTGGCCACAATCACAGCCTCCCACAACCTCAGCAACATGTCCTCCCTGGAGGAGAACTCCACCAACGAGGAGTGACGAGGCGGACGATCATTAACAGCCAGCAAACTTAGCACTCGGTCCAGCTGGATGGACCCCGGGTCCTCTGCAGTGCTTTCTGGGAAATGTAGGGAAGGGAGGGATACTGTGGGCATGCAATCAACCAGGCAAACACGCGTACAGACTTGTTGACTTTACAGAACACTGGACAAACTTAATCCAATGTCATGAACAAGGGACAACACCGCAGCCTTTTGTTGACAGAGACCTCTCTAGGGTGGAGTTCTCTCACACCATATTTTATACACTGTGTCAAATGGTTTGGATTTCAGTTGCACTAGATGACTACAGGATCTCTCCATGTTCTTGTTTTCTTTTCATTCCTGGTCTTTGTGCAGGAAAGGATGGGACACGTGGATGGGCTAGATGTATATTATCAAGGTGAAAATCTGAGCGTGTGCATGTGTGTGTATGTGTGCATATCTGTCCCACCCATAGGCTTTCACGTATGCTGCTCGGTCCATCACAGTGAACCTCATAATCCATTTGAATAGGTTGGAATTGACTATTGAATTGAATATCCAAAACGTACGCCTTATTCGCATTCACCCAGCGAATGCTAGTGGATGAACGCGCATTACTTAAACTGAAAACTTTGGAATATGATTTCGATATCTTTTTCTCCTTTTGTATGTTCACACAACCTGCACAAAAAGGCATCCAATTTTTTTTGTTTGTTCTTCTGCCATAATGAGTATCTTTCTATAGATATATTCTCTGCTCTATATTCGATGACTGCATGTTCTAATCAGTGTTTAGACGAAACAACCGAAATTTTATTTACGAATCCAAACAACCCGTAAACAACACATTCAGAGCTCAACACTGTTTAAGCAAAGGTCTCAGCTGAAATGACTCTCGTTTTCATTTGGACTTTTGTCCATTTTCGACTCGACAAGCCTAATGCCCAAAAGACCCAGCGTACCCATTCCACTGCTTTGCTGAATATGTCATACCTTCCACAGTAAAGGGCTTTTTCATTGTTTACTCATGCACACATTCACACGTCTGCAATGGATGCTCGTAGAGATTCTTAATGCGTGGATAGCTCAGACACAAAACAACCTTTTTTTTTTTTTTTTTTTTCAATAAAATCACCGCAAATTAACCATACGATCGTGCAGCTCCGCATGGCCAGGGCCCTCATAAGTGACCCAAAGATATGAGAGCTTCATTTTTGTTTTTGACTGAGCAGGAGACAAGATGCTAAGGGCTGATTTTCTGTTTGTTTGTTTGTTTCTACAGTTCTGCTCTAAAAAGCATGAGCTCTAATGACATTCATGATTTTCAAAGTGTTTGGATGTGTACTCCATGACTAATCTCAATCTCATTAGCTGGCTTGCGTTTCAGACAGCGTTCTTAGGGCAGTATGAGACAGGGTCAGCTATTCTCATCGTGCAATAAGACCTGAAACATTCAAATCAAAATGTATCACTAACTAGCATGAACTTGAAGGTATGTATTGATCTTAACTCTAAGGCAAGAGGCAAAGCAAATAAGTATTTTTTCTAATTATTTAAAGAATTACTCCCTGAAAATGCATGGCTATGTAATACCTCTATGGAACTTGTTTACCAAGAACAAAGTATGCGTTTCTTTACTCACAATCATTTTCTAACAATCAGAAGATTGAATATGATAGATCAAGAGTGAATCTTAGTCTCACCAGCCTTTCCTTAAGAGTGTAAACATTCCTCATTAGCATCGATATATTTCTGGGGTTTTTTTTTTCTTTTTTTTTCTTTTTTTCTTTTTTTCAGACGGCATTGCATTAACACAGCAGATGATCTGCAGTTCAGAATTATTCACTGTACTGACCTGTCTATTTTACACCTACAGACTACTGAGTTGCACAGAATAACTGAACCAGGATGTGAATTAATAAGCAACCACATCACCGGATATCCTTCTCTTTAGATCCTTTCTTATCATGTTATCATATTTCTCATCAAGTCTAAATCAATGTTTGATCATTATGATCGTCTGTTCCCAGCCACAGGATCTGCTTACACTAAAAGATAGAAATTACACTAATTCAGAGAAATTTCCTTAAACTGAAATACTGAATGACGGAAAAATATGAACTGGAGGAATAAAATAAAAAAACCCTATTTTCACATATAGATACAACTTATTGGCATTATAAGTTTAAAGATGTGATACAAGTAAATAATATATTTAAAATATATTTATTGAGTTTACAGATTTACCTGTGGAAACTGGTGCATCATGTTTGTTTTCAGATAAAATAGCAGATTTGAGACATGAATTATGTTAAATATGTATTAAATAAAATGTATTAACTTTGGGAATTTATTTGAGGGGGGTCTGGAATATCTCCCGAAATTAACTTTGCAAGCATCTACTCTGAACAGTGTGCCAGTCCATCGTATGGCTGGTTGGGGGGGATGAACCCCTCTAAAACAAGCCTTTCTCAGATTCTTCTTGTGTGACACCCGACCTGGTCATTGTCACAGGGTTTCTGGCACCGATGCACAAGGAACACAGGTCACAGGGATAAACGTGTTTTGGAAAAGGTGCCAGTCCATTCCACTCCCATTGTCTCCCCTCCCTGAGATACAGTGCTGATCGCCTGGGCCAGAAAGCACTGGCATGACTAGAATCAGGGTCTCTACAGTGATGGGCTACCACATAAGCACCCAAGGACAAGTGTTTGAAATATTGTGTAATAAAAACAATGCTTTGCTAGTATTGCACTGGAAATTATTGGAAAGTATAATTCATTAGAAATAAATCATTTATTATACTAGCACATACAGTTTATCACACAGCACATTCAATTTGATAATTTTTAAAGCTTTAATGATCAAACAGAAATTACAACTTTTTTCTGGTATTCTAAATCAAGATCTAGCATGTATTTCTGACAGGAGGATGTGAAAGGGGCGGCGAGATGAAATAACAAAAAGAGAATTTGAAAGTCTTAGAGATGTATTAGGTCATTCAGGTGGTCTTGTGTGGCTTGGCTTCAGAAAAGCAAGGACTTACCTTATTAATAATTATAACCAGATCACAGAGAACTGGCTCTTCTGAGATCTTATTAGCTTAGTCATCGCACTGAGACCACCTGCCCTGCAGTGAGAGAGAGATCAGGTATTATTCACCTCATTCAACCTCCCCGGACACACAAACACACAGCAGACAAACACTAATCCACATATAAACAGCTCCATCTGGACCTGTCAGGGTAGAGCTGAAGGAGTGGAAAGGACAGATGAGGACGTAATGAACCAACAGGAGCGGAAGCCATAGCAGACTGAGGACAAGAGAAATGTTTGCTAATTCACTAAACAGCGGTTTTAGGTTCGGCTGAAGTACATCTGTATAAGCACACCAATATATTACACGCTCTCACCTCGTGCATATTTGCATATAAGCTGCTCTGCAAAACTACAAGGCCTGCAACGTTATAGTGATCGAGTCCATCCCACGATAACTAACGATGAATGAGAGCAGTTTATGGCTAAACTCTACTCCCTTATTTTATACTCTACTAAATCTATCACCTTAATTGCAGGTTCAAATTCTCCTACACATGTATCTGTGTGTTTGTGGGGTTTTTTTTTGTTTTTTTTTAACTTCGCCTCGGTCACCCACAAGAATGAATGTAACAAATGCCTGCTAATATTAATACCACCAACCCTGCAAATAAGGTGGATTTTAGGCTTGCACGCATTCATTTCCGAATATAAATACAACCGTGTAAGTAGTGCCCCATGCATCTTTTTCACTTAGCAAGCAGAAATACTCTCTCTCTCTCACACTCTCTCTGTCTCTTTCACTCTCTTGCTCTCTCTTTCTATCCTGTGGACCTATGCAGCCCTGAACCTCAGTCGTTTTTCTGTTGTAAATATGTTATGAGAATGCTGAACTATGTGCGTTTCCGTTTCATTTGGAAGTTTCCTTGCATTCCAAGTTGGTGTCCTTTTTTATTCCTCTTTTGTAAGTGTCAGAAATTTCGGTTTGTTTCGGCTGAGATCTATCCTGAGTGTTGTGGTTTAACCATAAGGACTATCTGAATCACAACCTCAGCACCTGAAGGCTGTGATAAAAGAAGAAAAAAGACAAAAAAACAAAATAAAACAAAAAGATGTCAAAAAAAGTTAAAAGGCATATAGAGGTTAAAAGGCATATAGAGATAACATTAAAAGTATGATTATTTAAAAAATGATTATTATATTACAGGTATATTGTAATATTATAGATGATTCAGTTCAGTAACTTCTTTAATTTTTTACAAACAACTTTGAGAATTTATTTATAAAAGCAAACTCACAGTTCATGATCTTTTCAAAGGTATGGAAACTACTACTAAAATTATTAAAAATGTGTTCTGACGAAAATAAACACAGAGATATAATCTGTTGGTGTCTGTGTTGTTTGTTATGGACATGCAATGATTTGAATTTCAATAAAAGTATTTATTTTGTTCATAAAATAAAGAGCTTGCCAGTGTTTGTGTGATGGACTGGTAGTCTGAAAAGAAATAAGAGAGAGATAAAGAAAAAACAAGGGAGGCAAAATGGTTTCCAAGAGTATGATTAGTAAGTAAGAAAGGAGGAAGGAAAGACATATGCATGGGCGGAAGAAAGAACGGCAGACAGATTCAGTGACAGTCAGAAAGAAAGAAAATTACTTTAGCTACAGGTAGCCAATTTGGTTCCCAATGAAGGAAGAAGGATGGTATAGAGATAGAATATAGAAATTGTGGACAGACAGATGGACAATTATACAGACGAGTGGATGAAATGAAGGAAGACAGACAAAGTTATGAATAATGAAAATCACTTAGTAAAAAATTGCAATGGATTAACGAAAGATCACCAATATGCTTCCCTAGAGCTTGGTAAACAACTTCAACTTCATGGTTTGGGTCAAAGGAATATGGTAAGCTGAGGTAAGTAAAGTAAAGAAATAAACTGTGGCACTCAAGTCAGGCAGCAAACTAATAAGCTAGAAGAACATCATAATGAAATGGGCTTGATACTGCAACAGTGCCTTCAGGGTGAATTCGGCATCAGAGGCACAACTGGCCTGTACCCAGTAAGCTCGTTCACAGCGCATGTCAAGACCCTGTGAATTCCGGAAACCCTGGGGGTTTAAATTAATAAGGGGCAGCACAGTGGCTCGGTGGGTAGAACCGCTGCCTTACAACAAGAAGGTTCAATCCCAGGGTGGAATCTGCATGTCCTCCTCGTGGCTGCGTGGGTTTACTCAGGGTACTCCGGTTTCCTCCCACAGTCCAAAGACATGCATGTTAGGTTAATTGGTGTCTCTAAATTGTCATTGACTTCTGTATGAAAACACGCCAGCCGTGTAACTGGAAACAGCTGTACGCCGGTCCCAAGCCCGGATAAATGGGGAAGGGTGGAGAAGGCAATGGCAAACTACTCCACTATCCTGACGAAATACTTTGCGGCTCATGGATCACATAGATGAAAGACAGAAATGTGTCAAAATGACAGAAATGAGATCGATGATCCATCAAGTGACCGAGAGTCGGCCGCGACTGTACGGCTAATCCAATCCAAATTAATAAGAGAAGGAAAGAAACAGAATGCTATGTAGCATGATTTTTATATAATTGCATTTGGATTATTTAGGTGATTACAAAAAACCAAATATGTACACATTTTGCTGTGAATGAAGAAGAGCTAAAAGAATCCACATGTAAGCATTTACCCATCATTGACAGAATTGACAAACAATATGACTTGCTAAGAACTATGGTCAATGTATCTAAAGGATTTTATTTACTTTATATAACCTTCATTGTAAAAATCTTTTAAAGACGTTTATACAAACCACCATGAGTACTGACTGAAAATGGAGGCTTAGCAGTTACATATTGGACTTTAGACCAGAAAGTGTTCATATCAACCAGTTGTTGCAGGTGGAGGGTGTTAGGATAATTGGTGTTTCAAAAGTGCCCTTTCTGTGTGAGCATGTGTATGTGCCCGACGATAGATTGGTGCCCTCTAGGGTTGTTTGTGTCTGTGCTGCTGTCTACAGACTGCTTTTTTCTGCTACGCACAGGCTTTGCCCGACCACAGTTAAGTGGATAAGAAAATTAGTGAACAAATGGGGTGGCCTAGCAGTTAAGGTACTGGATCCCACCTTTTCCAAGCTGCAATGTAAAGCCCCTGAAAAGGGCTCTTAACTTACTGCCTGGGTTTAAATTGCATCAACTGTAAGTCTAATATGCATTGTATCGAATCCCACAATCAGTCATCCCAGTAGAGATACTGTTAGTTTACACTAACAGGTCAGTGATATGTGCAGGACGTCCTGCAGTTATGTATTGCCTCTCACGCCAAGGCTTCCAATTGGTATTTTTCAGCAGGATAGTGCTTGCCCAATCACATCAAGGGTTTCTCAGGATTGTTCTGCCAGACTGCATCAATATATTGGTCACCAGATTTAATCTAGCATTTATGGGACTAACTGGGATACCAGCTTCAGCAACCTACGAGTGTGCAGGTTCTACAGGCCCAGATACAACATTTTGGCAAATGTGCCACATAGAACTTGTTTGCATCCCCTGGCCAAAACAGCTTGTATCCAGGCTAGATATAGCCTAACCATGTACTAGAGCCTCCTTTTAATTCCACAGCTTTCCCCAATTAATGTATCCTTTTTTTTGCACTAATATTGTAATCACATGCATATATCATAATGACATTCATACCTTTAAGGTTTCATTGATACCAACAACTCCTTGGTGAGTGCATTACATGTCACACATAAAACATAAATTATCACATATAACAATAGCACACCAAGCTACTTTGAATTGAATTTTCTATGACAGAATTACCCTTTGTTATAAGTGAATTTTATACACAATGACAGATAAACATCTTGGGCAAAACTCATTCGTACGAATACGACTACTTGATATTAATCACAACGGTTTCCGCCCGGACTGAGCAAACAGTGACACGGGTAAAAGCAGTCTGGCTAGTTAGTTAGCCGGTAACGGTGGAGGCGCAGAATGGAGCGAGGTGAGCGGTTACATTTCATTTTCGTTCATTTTATCATTCACTGTTTAACAATTCTTTATAGAATTGTGAAATGAATGTTACAACTTACAGATGTACTGGTTGTAATGACGGTGCTGACTGTGCTAACGAGGCTAACAGGTTTCGCTATGCAGTTCAGCTCAGCAGTAACAAGCAACGCAAAACGTAGTGTAATTAAATGTAGGTCAGCTAGCTGATCGTAACAATTTGTTTATACGAAGCGTTAAACGATGGGAATTCTCGCAAAATGCCTCCCAAAGCCCAGTCTAGACCCCAAGTGAGTAGCTAGGGGTAACGGTGGAAAAAGAAAGTCCCAGATGCGTACGGTAGATAATGTTAAGAAGAGTCAGGTTCGTGCGAGGAACACGTCGTCTTGTGAATGAAACCAGGAAACGGTATAATCAAGGAAATCTAGAAGAACGCTGTGGGAGACATGAAATATCAAATGTAGCATGTTGTGAATGAATGAATGAATTGAGCTGGGACAGCTGATGGTCTCTGCAGTAGATCTTGGAGACTTGACTGCAGTAGCAAGTAGTGCAGGTGGCACCAGGTGAAGCAGGAGCAGGGCCTTAAATCTGGATCTTTCATTACAGTGTTGATACAGATCCAGGATATAATGTACTAAAAACATGAATGGGTACTGGTGGAAGATAGGTGAAGGCGGATCACTGGGCTCTTGAAAAACATTTACAAACAAATATCTAGTGGGACCTGGTAGAGAAACTAAAAGGTAAAAAAGAAACTAATGGCAAACTAATGGTAGAGAGACTATTAGAAAGGTAGATAAAGTAATAATATATGTAATATTACAGTGGCCTATTGAACTTTGTTTTGCAGCTGTTAAAATTAATATTCATAAATAATAATGAAATGTTAAAATTCATAATGGGACTGTGGTGGCCTAGTGGGTAAGACACTGGACTATAGACCAGAAGGTCGAAAGTTCAAATCCCACCTCTGCCATACTGCCACAGTTTGGTCCTTGAGCACGGCCCTAAATCCACAATTTCTTGGATTGTAAAACTGTATCAATTGTAAGTCGCTCTGGATGAGCGTGTCAGCTAAATAACATGAATGTAAATACAAGTTGAATTTAAATCAGATTTCTTTTACTTGAGCCTACATGGTTATTTAACTTTGTAAACTTTGTACAAACAGAGTATTATTAGCCTTACACGTTATGATAATTAAGATTCGTTATAGTGATGTATGGTAGAGGTGTGTCTCTTTTAGCATGTCCGATTGCTGCAGTGGCTGAGATCTAAAATGAATCTTATTCATGTCTGAATGACTGAATGGTCCCTGTGACACCTGCCTGAAACAATCTACTAGATGAACTAAAGATTCAAAATATTAACTTAACAGTTTTAAGGCTATGGTAAAGTTGCCTGACTGTCTTCGTGTAGATTATTTATGTAAGATGTTTTGTGTAATTGTTTTATGTTATTGTGTACATATTTGTTTTCTATTTTATTGGACCTGGTTAATAATAATCACTGTACCTTACAAAGCAAAACCTTTACAAAACCTGCTGTTTTTGAAAAGTAACTGGTGCAAAACACACACTGCAGTTTTCAGCTAGAATAGTTGGTTACACTTTGATTTTAAAAAAATGTATAGTTTTTTATATATTAGCACTGAAGAATGAAAATAAAGAATGCATTTATAAGCATGTTGATACAGGTCTGAATGTGTTAAGTGTGTTTAGTTATATAATCCACTCTATTATGTAGCTTTATTTAACTCGGTACTGATATTCTTTCAATTATTAACTTTTTGCCTTTTAATAATAAATGTATGCACCATTCAGCGTCCATCTGGTCAGTGTCCCTTTACTTTAACAACCAATGTCATAGGAATTATAATTGGAAACAAAAATGTCTGGAATACACCTAATTGGGTTCTCAATAACAGAAAACTAGTACGAGCGAACCCTTCAGACATTTGCTGACATGCAAGAACACACAAACTTCACAGTCTTGAAAGGTATATCTGCTATAAATATGTTGTCAATATTTTTTTCAAATGTTATATAAGATAATGACTTAATTGTAGCAGTTATAAATCATTTAATATACATGTAGCTTTAGTTATATATTATGTTATGTATATGTAACCTATTTTTTTTATAACTCACAGTTATATTGATTATAACACTAAATCTCGAGTCAGTTGTGGTGTTGAATAGAGGAATTTTGGTCTGCTTTAATCAAACCAGCAAAATAAGTTTAGGTGGGAATGGGAGTATGACAACCTCTGGTATTAAAACAATGACCAGAACATTGGCATTCTTCACAGTGCACATTGTGACATTTTTGTTTTGTATTGTGGTATCATTATACCCATAGTCAGTGCTTTTGTCCAAATGTCATTATTGGCCCAAGCCATGACTTGTGCTGTTTTTAATAATATTTATGTCTTTTTGATTTGTCCGCAGATTATCTGTAGAGTGAGATTGAGGCGTAACTTTCAGCCTGCTTGTCATGGAGAAGTCATGGAGGTTTTGGGGGGTGCTGCAGCGATTTGTGCTGGCTGTAGGTTCCTGGTCTTGGGGAGTGTGTCGCATCTCCCTGCTGGCTCTTATTCTCACCTTTCACCTTTATGGAGGTATCCTGCTGCTGGGTCTCATCCTGGCCTCTGTGGCCGGCATCCTGTACAAGTTCCAGGATGTGCTGCTTTACTTTCCAGACCAGCCCTCGTCCTCGCGGCTCTACGTTCCCATGCCTACAGGAATTCCACATGAGAACGTTTACATACGCACTAAAGATGGCGTACGACTCAACCTGATCTTGCTTCGTTACACAGGTGAGAATCCATCCATGGCCCCCACCATCTTGTATTTTCATGGCAACGCAGGGAACATTGGCCATCGTGTGCCCAACGCACTGCTCATGCTCGTTAACTTGAAGGCTAATGTGGTTTTGGTAGACTACAGAGGCTATGGAAAAAGTGATGGCGAACCAAGCGATGGAGGTCTTTATCAGGATGCCGAGGCTGCTCTGGATTATGTTATGTCCCGGCCAGACATAGACAAGACTAAGATTGTGTTGTTTGGTCGCTCGCTGGGGGGAGCAGTGGCCATCAGACTGGCCTCGGCCAACCCTCATCGTGTGGCAGCCATAATGGTGGAGAACACGTTCTTGAGCATCCCACACATGGCGGCTACACTCTTTTCATTTTTTCCCATGCGCTACTTACCTCTCTGGTGCTATAAGAACAAATTTCTCAGTTATAGATATGTGGCACAGTGCCGCATGCCCTCACTTTTCATTTCAGGCCTGTCGGACCAGCTTATCCCACCTGTCATGATGAAGCAGCTCTACGAGCTGTCACCCTCAAGGACTAAACGCCTTGCCATCTTCCCAGAGGGCACACACAATGACACCTGGCAGTGCCAGGGTTACTTTGCTGCTTTGGAGCAGTTCATGAAGGACCTGCTCAAGGGCCATGCACAGGAAGAACCATCCCAGGGCTCAGCAAGCGTCACCATCATTTAAAAGTCCCTCAGTGTGGAACTGCTGTAATAGAATGTACATTTTTATGCTCTTTTCCCTTTTCCTGCTCCATTTCTGGCACTTGATTTTCAGTGAAAATAAAATAACTGACGTGTGGATTGAAGCGGAAATGACTGCATTTTAAATCTTCCTGAACTGAGCATAGAATGAGCGCATGAATGGTCTATAAAGGCTTTTACATCATGTTTTCACACGCTTATTTTTACTGACTGTATAGCTACGGTGTTTTATACAGCACTTTTCCATGAAACATATACCAAATCATTTACATTTAAGTTCTGTATATTAGAGAACTGCCTAGTAATGTCAGGCATGTATTTTTGTCAGTATATTTTTTTTTCCTTGTCCCTGTCATGATGCACTACCATAATTGGAAATTTGGGTTGAAATGAAATCTTGAGAGCTATGGTGAATAGATGGATGCACCGGAATTTTGGACACTGAAGATTTTTATGGAAATAGCGAAAAATAATTTGGATGGAAACCGATCATGTTTGACTGCACCAGAGAAAGAAGGCAAATGCAGATAAGCCAACAAGGCTTGGTAAATTAAGACATGAACCACTTCATGCAAGGGTTTTAAATAGCAGAGGCTGCAGGTTGGAATAATTGGATGCACACAGCTCAACTGCTCTGGAAATGGAGGCAGTAGGTGTGGCCATTCATTAGACGTCAGTATCTGATACTAAAGAGAATGGAAACGATCATTTAAGAAATGATAATTAGGAAAGCTATAAAAAATGGAGTTTTGGAATGTGGAATCACTTCTTTGTTTCCAGAGGCATTGGAAAATTGGTCTGTAATCACTGTTTGAATTATCAATAATAATACTTATAAAAGAAATCTGCCAAACACAAACAAGACACAACCTTTTGGTTTAAATTCTTTGCTTCATCGCCAAGACAAATAGATCCTTTCTTGTAGTTTGTTAAAGATATGCATTTAGGGTTTTAGAGTTTATAAGGAAGAAACCGTGCTGTAACTTCAGTCTGTTCTGTTGCTGTTCTGAAGGCATCTCGGCTGTCATGACTCATGGTGTGAGTACACTGATCTGAGTACTTCTCAATGTACTAATATTGAGAATTGGCTTCCTGGTTCCTGTGAACATGTTGATAAGTGTTGGTTTCAGTAGATTCTCGGGTTGTAGTGCATATTCATTTTGTCCAAAGGTGGGCATAGAGACTTGGAAGATGGAAAAGTGTGCTCAGATGCAGTTGGTCAGTAAGTACTAGTGAAGCAGTAGTAACGAATTATATTGACAGTGTTGTAAATAAGATGCCTATCGATGCAGGTCTGTTTTTCGGGTCGATCATTAAAAATGCTGCGACACACTCAAACAACAAGAGAGTGGCCATCTGATTAATGTATATGATCATTTTCAGTGTTTTCTCACACGTTCAGTTGTATTTCTCTAGGCCTTGTGTGCATGATTGAAAATGCTTCTCAAATCTTTTCAGGCCTGCTAATTTGTCCAATCACAAGTATATCATTTGTGTGCAAAGATCAGTGATTGAATGAAAGGGTTTGTAAAAGCTCCGAACAATGACTGTACCAAAATGTATATGATGTTTTGTTAAACATGATCTTTTAATGATTTCACAGTCTTCATTAAAAGTGCTTAAATAGTGACTGTGAGGTCACAAACATTGTGTTTATTTCTGTTTTGATTTTTGATTGTTTTGTAAAGATATTTAAGACTTACAGTCATTTATTGAATAAAATTCAGTTCCACTCTTTCTTCAACAGCTTGAATTACTTTAGATAAGTAGTAAGTAGAAAGTGTATTTCCACTTGAGGGGTGTTTCTGTTTTGTATTTTAAAAAAAAACTATTAATGGGTGTGTTTTACAGCATCTACTGCTACTAACACGTGTTTCCACATCTTACAAATTGTCAAAGCCCTTTCATATTGCATAAAAATGAAATTTGTATGGTAAATGAATTGAATAACTTTGACACTTATGGCCTGGGTGATGTACTGCCGTGTCACCTTGGGTTATTCACCTCCATGTTACTTTAGTACCTTTTTAAGGCATCGATATTTTCTAATGGCACTGGCCCATTTCAGCAGGGTAACGTGCTTTTTATGCTGAATAAAATGTACAAGAATGGTATGAGGAACATTAAAAGAAAGGATCGAGATCTCCAAATTTGCCAGATCTCAATCCACTACAACTTTGGTGGGATGTTCTGGACAGATAAGTCAGAGCCATGAAGTCACCACCTTGTAACTTACAAGACCCAAAGGATCTTCTGACATACTACAAATGTTAAAGTCACAGGGCTTGTGGAGTCCGCGCCTCTACAGGTCGCAGTCTTGTTGGCACTGGGGGGGATCTACAATTTATTAGAAATGATGTGGTTTTAATGTTGCAGCTTATAAAGGTAAATGGAAAATTATTT
Source organism: Parotocinclus haroldoi (assembly GCA_034779995.1). Classification (NCBI taxonomy): domain Eukaryota; kingdom Metazoa; phylum Chordata; class Actinopteri; order Siluriformes; family Loricariidae; genus Parotocinclus; species Parotocinclus haroldoi. The sequence continues at coordinate 16,590 of JAUZST010086404.1, forward strand.
ATTGTAGTTAAATATTGCTATAATATTTAGCCTACTGAATAATTTTAATGTACTTTGTGACTATTGTCAGTAATCATTGAGGAGAGACAATCACAGCCACTTAGAACTTTACCCAAGGGCCCAATAGTGGTACTTTGCACCAGTCTTCTGCTCCATAGTCAAATACATGCAGTACTGTGCAAAATTCTTAGCCCGTCATCTGATTGGTGATTGATGATCATGTGTAGCATAACGTTGACCCACAAATTTAAAAAGTGGATTTGTCATTTTTATAAACATCTTCCACTGATCATCCACTGATCTTCATTCCAATCTTGGTGAGCTTTAGCAATATGTTAGCCCCTTAACCCTGTTCCTCTTGCCAAAAGACTATTCTTGGTCAGGCTTCTTTGGACTGTATAAGGGTCAACTTGATATCCTGATAAAGTTGCCAGATACTGCGATTGCACAAGTGTAAGTACTTGTCACTGTAACCTACAGTGTTTATTTTAAATACATGCAAATGTCCTTTATTTTTGGTTTTATTCTAATAATGAGACAGAAAAAAGTATAAATGATCAATATATCTAATATAATGGTTGCTTAAGACTTTTTCATAGTGCTGTACAAACTTCAAACAGACAGCAGCAAGGCTGGGACTCGAACCCAGGTCCCTATATCTGTTGAACCTTTGCATGCCCCAGAGCCACGTGACTTTTACACTTCACATTTATCTGAGATTACAGCTGAACTGAGCAGTTGGTGCCCTGGGGTGGTTGGATATGTGGATAATTATCATACCTTCCTGTGTTTATTTGCAGGTAATAACGAAAAGCATTTGAGCATAGCCATATTTTTACGGTCTGACAACGGCACAGGTCGGCGAGGCTGCTTGAAATTGGAACACTGTAATTGTGTGTAGAGAGTCGGTCACACTTCAACACAATTTTTGGATTTATCTGTCAAATTTTAATTTAGCATTTTCTTGTTCTTGTATATTTATATGCTTGATTGTTTAGCAATGCTTCTAATTTATGGGTTTCGGCCTTGTGAAGTGCTAATGCAAGTAACAAATGTGTGCTTTGTTTCAGAGAATGGGTGACTCGTTTCTGATGTGTAAGCACAGTTTTTACACTTCCTTATTTTTGGTTTAATATTGAGACACTTTCAATTCTGCCACACTCAGCTTGAGTTATTTGGTGTGTTTTGGCGAAACACTTACATCCAGTGTAGAGTAGCTGGGCTGTCTTCCTCTCTCTCAGATGACCGAAGGGCGGAGTAGAGAATTTGGCAGGAAGCTGCATGGCGTCAGTTAACTGTCAGAAAGAGGCAGGGCTGTCTAACTAAGCTATTTCATTCTCCCTGCTCACTTTGGAAACAGCTTAAGTCTGGACTTGAAGACCACACCAAATAGTTATCAATGAGACGTGAAGAAAGTCTTGATCTAATTTCTGTACTTTCTGGCCACACAGCTGTTAAAAGCAGACGAATCATTTAGACTGGCTTTTGGTCTGTTCCAATTTAAATATGGAGACGGAGAAGCAAATTGTATTTTACCCATTACACTGGTTTCCAGGGAATCATCAAAGCATTTAAAGGAAAAGGACTACACTGTGATCTTCACTGGAAGCTCCCTCATGCTTCCGGCTATGGGCTGTTTAGGTTAGGCTCTTGCTTTGCATGATACATAAGACGATCTGAGATAGTGGAAGGTACTCGAGCTAAACTTGTGGATAATGCCAAGTGTGGGTGAACCTTCAGGCCGTGTCGAGGGTCAGAGGATCTCATGGGTGGTTGTGGTTGTTACTCTGGCGGCCATCACCTCATCCTCGCTGTCGGCCTTGTCTGTTTACCACATGCTGGCTCTAAAGGCAGAGGTGGAAGGGCTGAAGAGTGAGATCAGAAACAGGAGAGAGGAATCCAGGGACACACCAAAAGACGGTGAAAGAGCACCGCAGCCTCAGCAGCAGAAAAGTGAAGACAAAGGCAACCAAACTACGGTGAGGGAGTGGAGGCTGACGAATATACAGTCTGATGCCAAGGTTTGGAGACCCTTAGCATATTTTAAATGAAATGAACTTAACCTATACATGGAACAAGCAGGTAACGTTTCTGCATATTTAAATACTTACCTTACATACATATTAAACCCATTGATAACATGCAAACCTTAAAATGTGGCATGTTATTATTATCATCATTATTAGTAATAGAAGTAATAGTAGTAGTGTGCTTATAATATAAATAATAAGAGTACTAAATTTTTTTATTGTAATTTATTGTCTTGCCTCTACTGATTATTAACAATAATAAACATTTTTGTTTTGATTGTGGTACCATTATTATATTTATAATAATAATTAACAAAAATATTAATAATTATGGTTTTGATCATATAAATAATAATAATGGAAAACAGTTATTGTTGTAATTTGTTGTTACTGCTACTAGTATTCTATATTATTATTTTTATTATTATTATGCTTATACTATATTCATAATAGGAAAGAACAAGATTGTTGCAATTATTTTTGTTACTACTATTAATACTAATCCAAATGCTTCTCTTGCTATATTTGGAGTTTCCCTAAATTTTCCTCATTTCTTAACCATGCAGTCTGGGTGTTGGCTTTCATGGCGAGACACTGCATCCTGCGGTTGTGGAAGTCTTAAAACTGCTCCTAATTTCTGTTTTGTTTACAGACAAGTTAGTCATTAAAAATGGAAAAAATATTGTCAACTTCTAATGGCTGCATCGCCCACTTTTCTTTTTTTGTGTATTTATTATTATTTGTATGTTTTTCAAATTTTAATTAATTTATTTTTAATTTGTAATTTTTTTTATTATTATGTTTTTTATTAGATTAAATTTGAAATTTAATTCCTTTTTAGACTTACAATGTTTTGTCATTTATTTTATTCAGGATACTTTTCATTCTGTGTCCTTGCAGTTCTTTGTAGATATGTCTCTGATTGTAAAATAAATAGATTAAAAAAAAAAATAATATTATTATTAGTTTATACAGCACTAAATTAGAAAAAGTTGGGCAGGTATGAATCATGCAAAAAATAGTTCTCCTTAAATATACGTTGACTTTAAAATCTACAGAAAGTATGAACCCCATGATATTTGATGTTTTGTCTGATTAACTTCATCTTATTTGTTAACAAACATCCATCCTCACATTTCAGGGCTGCAACACATTCCAAAAATGTTTATGGCTAGTAATGAGGTAAATAAATAAATAAATAAATACATTTAGGATGTGATTTCAGGCAGGCGATATTATGATTTAAAAGCAGTGAATGCAAAAGGCTGAGTCTCTGATGAGCAAACAGTTTGTAAATATATATTTCCCTTCCAGTCTTTTTTACTAACATTGTTTTTAAACATTTCAATTATTTTCTCACACATTTGTTGACCACTGAAAATCCACTGCCATTCTTCCTCCTCGAAGACTAAGTGTATTGTTCACCCTGCTTTATTACCAATTGATGATTATAATCACTTGACATCACCTGTTTGAAATCACATAATTAATTTAGGTTTTTTTTACCTCAGCTTTTTTTTAGGATGTCTTACAGGCCAGAAATACAGGAATGGGTGTTTACATTTATATTACATTGATGCCACAACTGATCCTATCCAAGAAACTCAACAGTTCAGCCTGGGTGGGATTTGAACCGTTGACCTTCAGTCCAGTACCCTAACCACTAATCCAGCAAAGGCCATGGAAAATAAATAATTAAAGTTGATCAGACAAACATGGAATATCTTGGGTTCAGACTGTTTGCAATGAAACAAGTCAAAGTAAATGTAAGAAACACTGGATTTTTATATTTGCATTTCCCATACAACTTTTTCTGGTTTGGTGTTTATTATTTATTTTAAATGTTTATATAATTACAGTAGCACTAATAATCATTACTATTATTATTATTATTATTTTGCTCATAATAACATAAATAAAAACTTCAATTAATATTATAGCAAGATGTTACATTATCTATTGTGGTACAATTATTATTGTTATTATTTATAATCGTCATCTATTTGGATTAATTTGTATTTTTTCACTTTTTATGTAAAAACAGTAAGACTGTAAATAACTATTAGTCTTGTTACTGGGTAAGCAGGGGGAATTTATTCAATAAATGTCCTATTGACTGCATGCGGTTTATGTGCGTTCGGATGCCACCTCCTCCCTCTTTTGAACGTTATTTTCATGGTTACTGCAGCATCTATACTTACAATTTAAATTATTGTAATGACCCATGTAAGAATTACCGCTATGTGTCATGAACAGAGGATTTATAAATGGTTTTGCACCATCTGAAAGTGCCAGATAAGCTTTGTGTTTATCAGCCCCTATGAACACTTCCGCTCAGATGTTTTGTTGTGGTGCAGTCTGATAAAGATGATTTTCAGACGTTGTATATAAAACCTGCTTTGTCCTCAGCAGGGTAGCAGTGAGGAACTGGAGACAGACGCCATTGAGAGGGAGCAAGTATCAGGCTTGAAGAAGAGAAGTCTAGGAAGTGAGTCCAAACAATTAGGCAAGATTCTTTTGCTCTTCAGCCTTTCCAGCTCAACATTTCTGTTTTTGTTCCTGCATTTCAGAAATGCAACACATTGCAAAAAAGCTGGGAAGAAATATTAGTATCCGCGAAAGGCTGATTTACATAAGTTACATTAACAAGTGTCAATTAAAACTTTTCTGAGCAAAATACCAGCCTTATGTTAAGAATGTCCAGAAGCAGCGGTGCCTTCCCTGGGCATCTGGGATAGACCATCACACAGTGGAAACGTATTTTTTGCTCAGACCAATCAGTATACCACATCTTTATTATTAGCTTTATTATATTTTGTTTTGAAACGTTTTGTAAAATGATATATCCCCTAATTTAGAACGTGTTGCAGGCCTGAAATGCAAGAATAGATGTGTAAATAAAAAAACAAATAAAATGATGAAATTAGTAATATCCTGATCTGATACTGTCTGCAATGACATAAAGGTCAAAGTGCATGCACTGTAGGTTTTTTGCATTTTTGCATTTTACTGATCATTTTTTTCCTATTTGGGGTTGTACTAAGTCTTTTCTAAGAACAGAACAATTTAGCTGTGTGGTTTTAACACTTAGCTATGCAGCATGTAGAACAAATGAGATAGATTGTGTGAGATTAAAAGTGCAAAATAGCAACTTGCACCCCAGACCAAAGTGCGATGATTAAGCAGTATCATGCTTTAATTCAGTGAAGTATTTTTAGTTAGAACTGTGATGTTACACACACTTAAACAGGAATACAGTTTAAATACAAAGGTTTACATACGTTGGTTGGCCAAAAGAAATGTCAGCCACACTTAAATTTGCTGGATCGCCTTATGGTATGCATTCACCTTTGCACTGTTTCAATACTCTTATGCAATATAAAATTTATTTCAATTTTTTAAAGATCTTGTACTGCATTGACAGTAGGAGAGTCAAACAACTCCACAAAATCTTTTCCAGCACATCTCAAGGACATTCAATGGAATTAAATTCAGAACTTGCATCCAGAAAATGCTCCCAGAACTCTTTCACAGTTTGGACCCAATGAACATTGGCATGGTTGTTCAGAAATGTGACATACATTTATGGAATAAGCTTGTGATTCAGTTTTTTTGATTGCTAATTTCATTTTGTTGCCACATAAGTTTGCTGAGCACAGACCTATCCAGCTGATACAACTACAGACTACTGCCTCCAGAGGCTTGTACAGTGGGCACTATGCACGATGGGTACATGGCATCATGGAATAGAGTAAATATGTACTCAACAGATCTCATGAGCTTTGTCCATTGTTCCAGATTCCAAATGTTATTTGATTAACAAGTGTTTTTCTTATTCCGACACAGCTGTTTAGTCACTAAGGAACACAGCTGTGTTTTGCAATGATGTTAAACTGAAACAAGGAAATATTATGAGTGTGTTTTATTTTTAGGGTTATGAACAGAACAATGGAAATGGTCACGTAGTTCTGCTAAGCAAATACCAAAGAATTGTGTTGCAGTTTGTCTTTTGACTTGCAAAATTCACGTTGGGACTGAGCTCCCAATGATAAAGTGACGGTGTATATCTCAAAATAGCTGTCAATCAAAATGGGATTCAGCCTTTCCACTGATCCTCCAATCATCATGTGGAAGCTCAGCGTCCAGGCCTGGCGAGGCCAGCCTACAATTCCATTCACCCCCAGAGCCGCTGAGAATCTGGAGGTGGGACAAAATAATGGCATTTATCCAATGACCGTCGAATTTCGAGGCAATAATAAAAAAACTGTTCCATGCAGGTCCATTGAAGTGAATAAACGTTCAGCTTCTATATGAGCAAATGCACCGACGGTAGACCGTATGAAAAACGACTTCTTGAAAACTATGGCATTACCGGGAATGTATTAGAAGTTAATCAAATCGAGTCATTTGTGATGAGTAGCTGACTCTGAACCAACTCGTATTCAAGATAAACGTGTTCTAACGCATTTGAGTAGTGCTGAATGTTATGGGCTTTCCTTCACAATCATCTAACATAAACCTAATCAAGCATTTAAGGGGGTGCATGAAGACAGAGAAAGCACATCAATCAGAAACATCATAAAATGCACTTTTGGAATATTGTAATGGCATGCTGAGATAACATGGATCATCAGATTTTGCACAAACTTGTGGAGTCCATGCCAGCTCAAGGGCATGCTGTCATTACAGCAAGGGCAAGAGCATCAAAAATAATAATTAAAGAGAAAACATGAAGTTAGAAAAGAAACCAAAACAATACATTTCCTTAGACTTTTGGCCCTGATTGTACAACTATGAGTTTTTCATTTAAGAAAGCTTTTTAATATGTCAAATATTTTGGCCTCACAATGAAGTGACATGTAAATATATTACAATTAGTAGGTGTTGAACTACAACTTCATAGAAGCTTCACCCAGCTTTTTAAATCATATTAATTGTGATCAATCATATGTACTTTTCAACCAATCAGTCAATCAGAATTTCAGCAAGTGTTGTCTCAAAGCAGCTTTACAGAGATCCTAGTCCAAGCCTATTTTAAACAAGGCAATGACATTTTTCTTTCTTCTGTTGCTTGACCCTAAATAAATAGTTTTTGTAATAACAGTACACATTTATATTAGTGAAAAATATAAACTTTTTTTCATGTTGTATCTTGTTTAATGCCTTTTGCTCTGATGGAGGGCTGCCAAGTGCCAAATAGAAATTTGATTAAATTTAAGTAGTTTTGTAGGAAACGGCATGCTCAAGCTGTAAGGTGGGGTGCCATGCGATGAATTGTGAAAGTTTTTATATGCAATATTGAACCAAAGCACTGTGGTGAAGCCAGGTCTCACATAAGCAAGTCATAATAAAATAAAGTAGTCTGCAATTGTAGACTGCAGTAATTAATAGCCTTATTTAAATGCCACTAATAACTTAATCTACAAGTGACACTAAACAAAAGGTGACGGAATATTTGCACTGGCACTGCACAATTTATTCTGTCTTTTTTGCACAATAAAGCCATTTTTTAGAAAAAAAAACTTTGTTACACTGGGTATGTTGGTAACCATTACCTCAAAGCACATATAGTGCACCTACTTATGGAGCAGGAAGTCGTTTTGAGGTAGAGCCCTAACTGCATTATTTCAACAACAACTGAAACGATTTCCTGTTTAACAATATTAACGATCGACTCTAAAATAATGAACAGGCACGTGGTAAAGACCAGGTGTTAAAATGCTGTCGTATTAACACAACCCTAGTGCAAATATAAGGTAGGTGTACCTATCAAAACTAAGCACTGACAAATAACGTATGTAAAAGGCCATGTTTTATTACCCTTTGGAAAGTTAATTCGTCTTCTGTCCTTGTTCAGGTTTTCATCCATGCTTGCAGATGATTGCAGACAGTAAAAAGGAAGTATTTCAGAAAGGTAACCCTAAGACATCAACATACTTCATATACAAACCCGTTAATGTTCAGGCCTTGACATTGCTTTATAGATTATAGACCTCAGTAAAGACATAAATAAAGCAGCTTATCTTGACTACGGAAAAACGCATAGCATAAAAATGTTGATGAAGAATTCAGTATTCAGACTTGAATATGGATGTGTGCTTGGTCTTGTTTTTTAACATTTGTTTGGTCCCTTATGTGGTTTGTATCTCCTCAGAGTTTGCAATGGAGACGCACATTGCCATACCATGGCAGACTGGTCTAAAGCGAGGCGAGGCTCTCGAGGAGGATCAGGGTGCTATATTGGTCAAGGAGGAGGGTTACTACTTCATCTACAGTCAGGTAGCGCACTATGACCCACCAGTCACAAAGGTAATGTTTTTTAACAGCGCGAGATCCTTTAGCATAGCCAGTGAAACAGCTAGAGGCTCCGCCTGAACCCATAGATTAAGCTGCATCAAATTTTATTGTATATATTGTTGTATCATGATATTAAGTTACATATTCAGACCATCCGACCTAACTGATCGAACTGTTATTTATGAACATGGAACTCAGAATGAACAAAGCCTCAACACAGCTATCCCTCTTTTCTCCAGGTCTATTACAAAGATCCCAATTATGCAATGGGCCATATCGTAATCCGTTTGAAACAGAATGTGGTTGGGGATGAGAGTCAGCATGTTACTCTGTTACGGTGCATCCAGACCATGAACGCGAAGGTTCCCTATAACACCTGCTACACTGGAGGTGAGTAAATTGCACATAGCCTCGGAAAAGAAATGTTATATGCAAATACTGTATAATATCAGTATAGCCTAGTTTACAGTAGTGTATGAATAAAAGAATTACTGCAGGTGTTTGTGCATTATTTACTACATGCCAATGATAAAACTAGTACCTCCTAGTTTAAGGCTAATGCGCTCTTAGCTCAGATGCTGTGTAATGTGAAGGCATAGCGGGTCTGCATCACACAGACCCAGAATCCTCTTTAAGAAGAGCTGAATCATTTTGACAAAACAAAACAGACAGTCACCTGGACTTATGCTGCCAGAAAACCTGATGTTCATTAGCAGGGAGGAAATAAAAAACAGACAGGTTAAGCACATCAAACAATTCTCTACCCCTGAGCCACTCTGGTTCTTATTCCACCACTAGCAAAGTAAGGGGTCAGTTCTGTTACATGGGTTATGGGTTATGGGTGAGTCACAGCTGGAACCCAGTGATGACCAGGTCGGATCAGGCACCTGGTGAGTAATTACGCTATTAAGTACTGAAACTCTCAAAAAGCTTCATTTTCTGTATGTATTTCTAAAACTTTATTTTATTTTCAACAGAAAAAGAAAAAAATACACAAAATATAACCATATGACATTTCTGCTAATAATATGAGGTCACTGAGCACATTCTAATGAACTTACTATATCAGCAAATATACCAGAAGTTGCCCAGAAATGACCAGGGTAAGATCAGACACCTGGTAATGAGTAGGTCAAGATCAGACCGCTGGTAATTAGTAGGTCAAGATCAGACCGCTGGTAATTAGTAGGTTAAGATCAGACACCTGGTAATGATCAGGTTAAGATCAGACAGCTGGTAATGAGCAGGTTAAGATCAGGTACCCAGAAATGATCAGGTAAGATCAGCCACTTATATAAAGAAATAAGGTCAAGCAGTCTTATCAGACACTCCCAATGTCTTTACTCTGGGTCTGAGAGTCCGAACGTATGCCACATTGTAGAACAGAAGAGTCCATGTTATGCAGTGTGGAGCACCCACCTAGGCTTACTGGGCTGGGAAAACTTTATCTGAGGACATCACTCATAACCTAGCTCCACTGCACATGAACGGACATCACACAATCCTCACTTCACCAACGATAGGCCTGAATGACTCCATAGTCCACATGTGCCTCCACATTACACACAGTGACTAAATGATCTTTTATTTTTTTGCTATATAAAATGCAGGCTAAGTCCAAATGTGATCCTTAGTTTTAAAGCATATATCATTTGGAATAGCTTTACAACAGTATTTAAAGATTAAAAATTTAGCCTTCCAAATTTAGCCCATCGTTCCTCTTATTGGCTAAAAATAGCCAAATGTGATCATTTCCCCTTACAGCATCAGCATATATTTCAGCTGCCCATGTTTTTTGTTAAACCACAGTTTAAAAACACATTTAAAATACCATCGTCTTAGACCACTTCCCTCATAGCTGGGACAACAATTAAGTTATCTTTTGCAAATTATTTTTACTCTGCAATGTTCTTGTTTGAACCCATTTAAAATAACTTTCTTACTGGTCATTATGAAGTTCTTGGTTCTGTACACACCCCAGATTCTGCACAACTTACAGTTTACTTTTGTTCTTAATGGAACCTGATGACAGTTAGGTCCTGAGAAGTTATTACTTATAGTAATGAGATCAGAGTTGATACTGACAGCTCCCTGTGCTGTCTTGACTTTTTTCCTCATTTAGATGTAAAATCAGTAAAAGCTGTTTGTGCTGTCTTGGTTTTGTGTTGTTTAGGGGTTGCAAAACTTGAAGTTGGGGACCGAGTTGAGCTGCTCATACCTCGCACCTCTGCAAAAGTGTTTTTGGATGGTGAATGCACCTTCATTGGGGCAATCAAACTGGGCTGATCTGCATCCGGAACTCAGCATCAGACTAGACCGGGATGATCTCCAGTGGATTTATTATAATGGTACGGATGGAGTTAATACAGTTTCAGTGACTGGAATACAATGGAACAGCTATAAGGTTTGTGTAAGCCACTGAGGAACTTTCCCTTCGCCATTGGAACCATTTCATAAGTGGAGGCTGATGTACACAAAGACATGCAATATTTTAGCCTGGATATGATGATTATTATAATTCCTTGGGTCTATTACAAAGATCCTATGAACCTGATAGAAAATATAGAGTGTGAACAGGAGGCTGGTAAGTGGAGCACTGGCTCAGGAGTATCTTCTGACATATTTTATCAGATGTGGTTTTGATTTCTGTAAACTAGTGTTGGTTTCCTACACTCATTTAATTTTTTCTGACTCAGCATTCATGTTTCATGTGTACTGCAGAGGAAAAGTGGGTGGCGTATGTGCCAGGTGTCACACGATGAGTTCTTTGTTTTCCTGTTTCTTGGCAACTGATTACTGCGTATACAAGCTCATTCACATTCATCTCAGTGCTCGTAGTTAAAAGACAGTTTTGCTTGTCGGTAATCTACACTCAGAAATAAACACCTACTGTGCTGAATTTTCCTGTGATTACGCAGTACATCCTGGTATTGATTGCAGTATAACATGCCCCGTAAACTGTAACCAAAAGCACTGAGACAAAAGTACAACAATGCCACTTGACTTAAACTGAAAACACTGATATTCAAATGAGCACTTTTGACAAGCGCCTGGAATTTGCAGTGGTTTAATATGCTTTTTAATATGAGGCCTGTTGGATGATCGTCCACTGGCAATGCAACAGTGACATCTGTCCAGCCCAGCAATGGACTGGAGTAGCATTCACAGCATGCTTACATCCTGAGTGGGACTGCGTTGGCCTAGTGGTTAAGGTTCAAATCCCACCTCTACCACAGCTGGACCCCTGAGCAAAGCCCTTAACCCACAACTGCTTGGATTGTAAAGACTGTATTAATTGTAAGTCGCTGTGGTTAAGGGTGTCTGCTAAATAATGTAAATATGCATCCTGCGTTCTCTAGCCGTAGGTTCCAGAGCCATGAACCTAACCAGAGGTAAAAAGGGTGGGGTAAACTGTGGAAATAAGTAAACACAGAAACAACCCTTAACCAAATACCTAAAGTTAATTTAAACCATGCATATAGAGCATTTTAGAGCAGTCAATACAATCTTATGAGGTAATATCAAAACAGTTGAGGTTTCAGGCCTTTGCTCAAGGCCAACTGTGATACTGTGATAGTGATGGGACTTAAAAACAAGCTTCAAAAGTCCTCTTTACTGGCAGCTGGGGATGACAGTTGCTAACTAGTTAAGGCTCTGAATTAAAAACCATAAACTTGTGAGCTGTTCAAGTACAGACTACGGCAGTCTGCCACTGTGGAGCGGTAGAACATTTAACTGCTCAGCTCAAATGGAAGTCGTTGTCTTTGTGTTTAAATGATATGTGTAATATGTGTAACGTCCTCCAGAGGGCACCAGCTACCAACAGAAACCTTCTGTGGCAATAAACGCGATGGGATGACGGGTGAATGAGGTTTTAACATTAAGGTTTGGAGCTTTTGCCAGTTATTAACTCACTAAAATCTCTATTAAACCAGAGCCATGCAATGATAGGCATATCGTTTTAACTAATAATATTTGGTATTATATGGTTTCATCCACTTAATCTGGTGTGGTTCAGTAGTTTTCTGGTGTAGGGAGAATCTGCAAACTTTCAGACTACTTAGTTAAATAAAATAAATAAAAGGTGTCCTGCTGATCCAGCACCATAGGACAACCTTTTCATGAACTTTCAATGCAGAAATTTAGCCACATTACCCAGTGGACATTCATTTCTAAAAGGCCTACTGTGAAAAACTCTTTATCTGTCAAGATATTAGATATGCTGTTCTTTTAGCAACTGTATAATGATCATAGACAATTATTTATCAGTCTCTTTATTACAATTCAAAATTTCTATTTAGTATTTTTAATCAAACAAATAATCAAAGTAAAATGTCAGTAAACATAGCTTCTATAACTTGCAGTGGCACGTATTTAGTGAGACCGCCCTTTACACTTGAACAATAGAAGCATCAGAATGCCTAGCTGACCCTTCTACAGTCTGAGGGAACTTGATCAGGAATGGTCTTTTGAAAGTGTAGATTCCTAAATAATGTTTAAGATGCAAAAACACTTCAAATATCCCCTTTCACACAATAATAGCAAACCACTAATGTAGTATATTTACCATTTGGCCCAGGGAGAAACTCACGATTGCAGTATGTCTATCATTTTCTATCATTATTCTAAATCAGGTTTCTATGGGGCCAGGCCTGGCCCAGCAGAGTTTGGTACAAGGTGGGAACCAACCCTGGACAGAGCACCAGTCCAGTGCTTGACTATGGTTAGAATGACTGTGGTGCCAAAGTGCTTAAGATACTAGATTGCAGCGGTAATTTTAGGATCAGAGCTTTAAGGGCTCATTCCCATTCTCAAGTCATTCCCATACTTGTGAAATAGAAACATCTGTCTTCATGGGTATAGAGGAAGGTGGGGATACTTTTCTATGGTGGTAAGAAATGTGGTTATTATTATCAGAGATAAACTTGGAACAACTTGGACATTTTCTGAAAATATATTCGTTTTACCTCTGCTTATATTGGTGCTGGGACTCAAATCATGAGTGCTATGAGGCAACCACTGCACTTAACTGGTAAGATACATATGTTTCCTTTTTCTTCCTGTTTCATCACAGCTTATTATTGAGAGTGGAAAGGTTCACCTGGAGCCTATTCCTGAATTCAGTAAAAGCAGGTGAAATGATGCCCTAGATGGGATGCAAGTCTGGGAGGGGTCACTGTTGCAGCATTGGAGGATGTTTCAGGTACTGTATTTCTCATGAGAAATATGCAACATTATGAGAGTATATCCATGTGTCCATCTGTGGGAACCAACATCCACCTGGAAAGCACTGACCCTGTCGCAGTTTTCATTATAAATTGACAAGCTCTCTAAACGAGCTTTATGAGCTAGCTCACCCAGCGAGAGGAAACCATGGAGATGTACAGTTTAAGGCTATTGAAGGATGTTTGATTGTCCTCCCCTGTTGTATTATTGACTCGTCAGGAGAAGGGTGATCTAAAGGTCTGTTCAACCAGACCCAAAGCTTTAGGGATTATGAATGAAGATCAGTGAGTCTCTGTGGTGTCTTCTTCATCAAATCATTTGATTGCTCCTCAGAAGAGAACTGCTTGGTTTTCAAACTGAATTGATTTTTCACTGTGCATTGATTTTTTGCCTTCTCTTTTCAAGTGTATATTGACAAGTGTCATTACTCAGACTATCATGCTGATCATTTTAATGATTTTTAAAAGTTTTTTTCCCCTTTGATACCCACTTTGATTGGCCATTTCAACTGTGGTTGAAACTGAACTGTGGTATTGTTTATTTTAAGTTTAGGCATGAAGTTTACTCTAGCAGAGTTACTATTTCTTTTATCTAGTGTGATATATTGGACAAAAAATAATCAGTACTCACTCTCCTTCTCTTCTAGCACATACACTACACAGCATGGAGGTGAAGGAGTGACATGGTCAGCAGAGATAAGAGACTGCGGGTTGTTTTTCCATTATCATGTCCTACATTTTTTCAGTAGAGATAGACTCAAAGAGATGGGCAAATTTGTGTTTCATCTATTTCTACTCATGTTTGAGCATCAACAACTTGTTTACCCAGATCAGTTTTAAGCTGAGCAAAACTCCTTACAGCAATATGCAGCATTTGTTATTTACAGAGAAGACTATGAATTTAACATGAGTTTGTGTTATGACAGGTTCTACTTGCAGTTTAATCCCCTCTCTTGAATATTTAAAGATGTTGTAACCTTACGCATGTATCATCATCACCTTCTTTCAGCTCATCTCATGTGATCTGCACATTGGATTTGGTACAAGTTTTACGCCCTTCCTGACGTGACCCTTTTTAGGCTATTGACTGGCACACAGACATGTGCTTCCCCCCACACATACTCACACTGGGACATTGTGGAAAGACCAATTAACACATGTCTATAGAATGTGGAAAGAAACTGGATTACTCCACACAGGCCAAGGTAGGCACAGTGCTTTTTGTTGACTGTGCTCCAGTGTCTTCAGATAGGTCACCAGTTAAACAACAACAACCAAAAACAATAATAATAATTATAATAATGAATAGGTAACAATTTAATTAATTCATTTTACGGAGCAAATAACAACTGATACAGACAGTATCGGTTATTAAGTATCTGTATGAAGCCCTAGCTCTCCTGGTCAGTAGTCCTGTACCGTAAGCACTGTTCTAAATTTAAGTGTTGGACCATAACGTGTAGGCAGTCAGGGCAACATTCTGCCCAAGAAACTACTTGCAGATTTCATTACACAATTATAATGTTCTAATTCTTTAAATATTAAAAGGAATCAGAGTTATGAAGCATAGATAGAGCTGAAGCCCAAAGATTATATCATCACAAAATGATCCATCCTGAGGAGATTAACCATAAAAAGCTTAAAAAAGAGTCACATGTATTTTTAAACCATTAATATAATATTAGATATAATAATGTGTGAAATTTGCTTCTGATGCTCTGACAGATTTTAGTGTTCACAAATGACAGTGGTCGACTCTGAGGTTTGTGTCGGGTTGTTCTCACGTTGGAATATGGCCTGCAGCCCAGTTTCCGAAGGGAAGGGATCATGCTCTGCTCCAGTATGTAACAGTACATGTTGGCATTTATGATTAACCACAGCCAGCAGCACTCATGCAGCCCCAAATAACGACATTCCCACCAACATGCTTGACTGTATCCAATATACACTTGTCTTTGCGCTCCTCACCTGGTTACCATCACAAACGCTTGACACCATGTAAACCAAATATGTTTATGTTGCTCTCATCAGACCACAGGTATTGGTTCCAGTAATCCATGTATTTATTCTGCTTGTCTTCAACAAATTGTTTGTGGGTTTTCTTGTGCATCATCTTTAGAAGAATCATCTTTCTGAGATGACAACCATGCAGACCAATTTGATACAGTGTGTGGTGTATGGTCTGAGCACTGACAGGCTGACCCCCCACCCCTTAAACCTCTGCAGCAATGATAGCAGTGCTCCTACGTCTATTTCTCAATACTAAATTCAGCCTCTGGATATGATCCTGAGCATGTGCACTCACCTTCTTTGGTTGCCCATGGCGAGGCCTGTTCTGAGTGAAACCTGTCCTGTTAAACCGCTGTATGGTCTTGGCCACTGTGGCTGCAGCTCACTTTCACGGTGTTGGCAATCTTCTTATGGCCTAGGTCATCTTTATGTAGAGCAGCAATTCTTTTTCAGATCATCAGAGTTATTTGCCATGAGGTGCCATGTTGAACCTCCAATGACCATTAAGAGAGTGTGTGAGTGCAATTACACCAAATCTACCACCCCTGCTTTCCATTCACACTTGATACCTTGTAACACTAATGAGTCATATGATACTGGGCAGGGAATTTTTACTTAGGGGTGTACTCACTTTTGTTACCAGCAGTTTAGACATGAATACCTGTATGTTAAGTTATTTTGAGGGGACAGCAAATTTACACTGTTATACAATTTGTAGACTAGTTTACATTGTATCAAAGTGTCATATCTTCAGTGTCCCGTAAAATTAATGTTAAAAAATGTGAGGAATGTACTCTAGTGATGGGATTTTCATTTCTATTTTGAGATGCGGCTCCAATGACTCTTCGTACTGTGAAGAGCCGGCTCTTTCGGCTCCCAAACCGCTCCCCATATATATTTTTTACATTATTAATTAATTAATAGCTTAAACCTAATTTTATAACATTTTGTTTCACTATTGGCATTGTTAAGCACTTGTGTAACAATGCTTTATAAATAAAACCTTAATTATAAACAATTATTAAATTATCACAAAATAGCACCACGTCCACAAAAATAACTTAAAATAAATTAAACAGTTATAAATACAATTACCCACCACAATACGAAAAAGTATTAAAGTTACTCTTGTGTTCTCACACAGACTCCCCTTCTTTCTGCCATGCGTGTTTCTTGACCGCTGTATTTGAGTGAGTGTCTCTATTACCACCTGCCGACGAACGCAATACAGCTTGGCCAATTGCCTGCCATTTCCACAAAAAAGTGGACAAACTTTTTTTCAGTGTTTCCCCGTCACCTTATTAATTGAAAGCTGCGTGTGATTGGTCAGATGTGGGGAGCACGCGCTTGACATGCGGGCAATGGAGACATTAAAGGCACCGACTGAGGAACAAAACTCTCCGCTCTGTAGCACTGGCCGAAGCAGAGCAAGACGCGCAAGGAGAGGGAGAGGGAGGGGAGAGACAACGAGGCACCGAAGGACAAAAAAAAACGACGTTGGAAAAGAACTGTCGGCTCTGTGGCACTTGCAGAGCACAAGCGCAACGACAGGGAGGCGGAGAGACAGCGAGATACTGAAGAAAAAAAACGGCTCCCAAACAGGATCCTAAAACAGCTCCCATTGTGGAGCCGGTTCCAATCGTTCACTTCAAAGAGCCGGCTCTTAGAGTCGGATCGTTCGCGAACGACACATCACTAATGTCCTCACCTTTGCAAGATACTGTAGCTCCGTATTGTAATGCTTGGCAAAGGTTTTCCAAAGTAATCCAGTTTCTTGGCTTGTTCATGTATACATTCAAAAAATATGTCTATCTACGTAGAGGTTGGCGATATAGCAAAAAATATTTAAATATAGATTTATATTTTTCAGCAGGATCACAATTCACGATATTTATAAAAAAAAAATATTTTGCATACTGTATTGTTTTTTAAGACGTTGGGGGGCTCGATTTGAACATGGCATTGTAAATTAGTTGGTATTTCAGATACTGCTAGTTTTTTTTTTTTAAAGAAATTGGCCAGAAAAAGAGAAAATAGTGTAATTGACAGTTCTCAGGGTTAAAAATGCCTTGTTTATGTCACAGATCAAAGGAAAATGGTTAGACTGGTTGCAGGCTGAAAAAAGGCAGCAGTATGTAACCTTGTTACAACTGAGTTATGCAGAAGAAGATGTTGAATCTAGAATCAGATGGGCTACAGCAAGAGAAGACCACACCAGGTGCCACATGAGTCAGCTAAGAACAAGCAATTTGAACATACTCTCCAAAATTGCACAACAGAACATTGGAAAAAGTCTGAACTGATGATTCTCGATGTCTGCTGTGGCATTCAGATTGGATGGTCAGAATTTTCTGGTAACGACATGAAAGCCTGTATCCACCATGCCGTGTATCAATGTTTCAAGCCGGTGGTGTTGGTGTAATGGAGTAGTGGATATTTTTTTCAGCTCAGTACCAATTAAACATTGTTTTAAATGCCACAACCTGTCTGATTATTGTTGCTCACCATGTTCATCCCTTTATGATAAATCTCCCACAGAACGGGAGAGTTGCACAGATTTACATCACGGATGTGCAGACAACACATCATGTCCATATGGAACATAATCTCTGAACAGAGTGCCCAGCACCTTGCGTATTTGGAACACAAGGAATTGAGGGAGTTCTGCAGGCTAAATGTGGTCCAACCTGGTACTAACAAGTTGTACCTAAAGAAGTGACAGATAAGTGTGCTGTATGATGGAGTAGCAAGCGGGGCGCGTAAGTAAATGGTCAAAGAGTCAATTGGACTGCACCTTTGAATGTTTTTCAAAAAATAAAGCATCTAATTATGTTCAAAACTGTTGTATGTGAGGGGACTAGTCAGGGATGCATGTTCCCCCACCCAGAAATGCCTGTGTGTTCTGCCATGGAGATCACTCATAGCCTGGCGGAAACTAATGTCACAAATGTGTGAATGGGGCTCGGTAAATGGGTGACGGAGGGGCGAAGAGAGAGAGAGAGAGAGAGAGAGAGAGAGAGAGAAGTAGTAGTGGCAGATATTTTGACCCACAGGAAATGATAACATGCTGTGTATATTCTATACAGTAATGAATGGTCAAGACTAAGTTTTTAAAACGGCCAGTGAAATTGTCAACACAACATGTCTGTTGTCATTTAGTTTAATCAAAGACATTTTGCCAGATTTAACTAGTAGGCAGTGTCATGCACTTTGTTGTAACAGTCTTTTAAACAAACTAGGTATTCCTGATTTAATAGCAACCTAAATTTAAAACCAGCGTGATTTCTTAGTCCAAGGCATATAAATGTTAAACATTGTGTTTTGTAACATTCCTTCAAAAAACAAGCAGATTTGATATCCTCTAACCATACAGCATATTTAATATTTGCCTTCCTTTTTTTCCACACCCCCTTTTGCAAGTGTGGGGGTTAATGTCATTTCTCTGAGGTATATGAAATCAGAAACAGAGGTTTTTCAAATCAGAGACAGTGTCATTAGGAAGATCAATGTGCTTAGAAAAGGGCTTAAAGTGATGAGCACACATGCTCACAGTGTCATGCTTGATTAAATGTGAGAAACAGCAATCCCACCCAAAAAGCAGGACCTTATGTCCATGAATAGTGATTCTTTCTTGGATTAAGACCACGATGACAGGGCAAGTATTTCCTTACATTACAACCTGCTCTGAAATCCCAAACTTTTAAATGCAAAAGCTTTCTTCTATGTTAACAAACCCACTACTTTTACCACTATGCCTCAATGGAAAATGACGAATTTGAACAAATTTTTATAATTGTGTCTTGCTTTGCAACTTGCAGTGTGCATGAGGACACAGAGTTTCATCGTATTTTCCCTTTATTCCCTCACTCAAACATTACACAAAACACATTCTTCATATATATTTGTTTCTGTTCCCAATCCATTTAGCAATTTTCATACACTGTGCTGAATCTCTTGCCGACTGCCTTCCCACACACACACAAACGCACACACACACACCTCCCATTTCTCTTCATTTGACAAAATCTTCTGGGCTTGCCTGATTACTGGTGAAACCCTAGATTTGATGACACTCGATTCAGCTTTAAACCCTCTTCTTCATTTCCTCCCCTGAATTCCTGGCTTCGGCACAGCTTCCTTAAGCTCAAGCTTAAGTTTTTGTTTGTTGCCATCAAATCTGTGCTCTCCTCCATCTCTTTCTCCTTCTTATATATCACAGGTGTGTCTGTTCACATGTCCCCTAATGTCCGAGTTCTTTTTGACTCTACTCTGTCTTTTCTTCCTCAGTTGTGTCGATTTCTAAGTCTCTTTTCTTTCATCTGCTTTTGTCTTCTTTTGTTTTGATTATTGCAATTATTATTAAGGCATTGTCTCTAATTCTATTCAAATTCTACAGTTTATCCAGAATTAGGATTCCTACTCAAACCAAAAAAATCGATCACATCACTCCTGTTCTAACCCAACTGCTCTGGCTCCCGGTTCACAAATGCATCTAGCACAAAATTCAAACATTGACATTTAAATCCCTCCATGGTCTTGCTCCACTCTATCTACATAATTCAGTACATCACTTCACTCCTACCTGGTCACTGCTTCTAACCTTCCCTCTGTCCCTAGGCTCAGGCATTCCTCCATGGGTGGGAGATCTTTTGCTGTGGCTGCTCCCACCCTCTGTAAATCTTTTCCTTAATCCGTTTAGACTGGTTCTACTCTACTTGAATTTAAATCTCTCCTAATCTCTCTCTCTTCCTCTGTTACTTCATGAGGTCTGATTGCATTGAACTGTCTTTTTTTGTTGAGTGTAAATTGTATTTAATTTATGTTGTTCTATTGTGAAGCATCATTGTGTTCTGTGATAGGTGCTATATAAGTTTGACTTATATTATTATTATTATAGATTTTCCACTTTCTGCATCCAAAAGCAACATATTCCTTTCACACCAATCTGTTCTCATTACTAGCCAACCACTGCACAATCACCATCTCACAGCCCATGCACGTGTAACACCCGCTGTCCATGTGAATTCAGGCTTAACGCTGAATACCTCCATCTAATTACTGTTCTTTTGGAACCGTAGGTAGACAGAAACACTAAACAGTTTTAGGATGAATGATACCTTCAGGCTCTCCTGTTATCTGTGCATTAGCTATTAAGATGTGTGGCCTGTGTGTAGCTGAAGTGCAGGCTGGGATGTGTCAGGTTTATAAATTCAGCCTCTTCAGGATGTAGGCGTATATATAATAGTGCTGTAACAATTCCATAGGTGACTGGCTCAGCATGCACAATTTAACGAACAAATTTCAAAAGATTGTACTTATAGAGATATAAGTGACAGTTCTGACTAATGATCACATCTGGCTTATTTTGTCCTTCAGTGAAGCATCACTGTTGAAGAGCTCCTTGTTTATTCATGTGCTGTTCTGAAATTGCTGAAGCAACAGCAGAAATTGACTTTTAATAATTCATGTTCCTGGTTGTCATTCGGTGACCGAAGAAAAGAATGAAATCTAAAATGGAAGCCCAGTCAAGTTTGAGTTCAAGTGTATTTCTTTAGTGCTTTTTACAGCAGAACTCAGCTATTTTATTATCTTTTGATGAGACAGCCCAGTCTACAGCTTATATAATAGTGTAAATTTACTTTGCCCTTAAAATAATTATGATAGTAGTTTTTAAGTACAAAACTATAATGTATCCATGTCCTTATTTACCATTATTATATAAAACGTGGACCTTGGGTGTGATTATACAACTGTATGCAATATTTTTCCCCATCTTTTAATCCTGCCTTTCCTGGTAAGAAACAAATGGCAAAGGTCTTTCAAGGTTTTCTGTTTCAGCTAGAAGGGATTAGAATTGAATAACCAAAATCTATTTCCATATTGTCCTGGCTTGGAATTCTCCATTAATCTTTGCTGGGTGTAAAGAGTTTTTGGGTTGCTGTACCGACAGATGTGAAGGATTTGCTGTGCTGAAAGATGTAGTTGTAAGGCCTGTGAAGTCTCGGCTAGATGTTAATTGCTTTTCTGATCCATTTCTCGTTTTAAGTGAGGTCACTATCTGTAAGGGCAGACCATCAGATTAGAATTTAGCAAAAACTATCAGTCACTGCTAGCAGCATCTCGCATGACATTAAAATCAATATCATAAAAGAACAAGCTGCAGAATACATGAGGGGTTTACTGCAGTACATATTTGAAATCAAAATCCAAACAACAGATAAAATGTCAAATATACACACTGGCATTCGTAGACAAAGCAAAGGTAAAAACTGGTAAACAATGGAAAGGTCAACACCTAGAGATGCAACTCCAATGAAAGGTGCACTGGTAATGCGCACTGCCAAGATCACACAAAAAAATGTACGCAAGTAGAACTATGGAATGGTTTAAAAAGAAGCAATTTATATAATTTTCAAAATAAACATACAAACAAACTAAATTACAGTTACAAAATCTAGACTAGACTAAAGTTTCATGTTTCAAGATATGAACAAAATACTTATTTATATAAATCTCTGCATGTAAGCGCTGCCAGGTATTTTATTCGAAATATCTAGCTGTATATAATATATACCATATATACCATTTCTCACCCCTGAGAAATGTGCAAATAGCCAAATTGTGCACAAAAGTGTCAATATTTTGTGTGGCCACCATTATTTTCCCGCACTGCCTTAACTCTCTTGGGTATGGAGTTGACTAAATCTTCATGGATGCCACTGGAAGCCTCTTCCACTCCTGCATGACAACATTAGAATACTAATAGCTTTTAGAGACTAATAGAGACTAATAACTTTTGAAACCATCAAATATTGACTTGCTTTTGTAAAAGTGTGTCTGCAAGATTACCCACATGGCGTCAACATTTAAAGAAATCAAAGTGAAGTTTTTTTGCAAATAGTGTTTTCTAAGAGCAGTAAACGTTTTATGTTTTGCCAGTTTGGCTTAGCTCATATTGTTCTTGGGAGTCTGCATATTATCTTACACTGATGTGTAGTAGCAGTGATGCAAGACCATGCTCTGGCATGCTGTCACTGTTGGACCCTTACTTTCAACTGCTCAGCTTGACTGTAAATTATTCAGGATAAAGGGTTTACTAAAGATTTGCTACTTGTAGTGACTAATAGTAAGATTAAAAGTCCACACACAATTTAAATAGAATTAAATGATAGCAGAATTCTTTTGGTTCCAAATTTTAGATTGTTGCACATAGTGCAGTGTGGCTAAAATGTAAAACTGAGTGTTCTATTTTTTCTGAATTAATTAGAAATATGTGTTTACAGTTGTGAACAACTATTGCTTTATGGCTGCAGTAATTCACTGACTGCGGTGGACTAGTGGTTAAAGCATAAGGATCAGAAGGAAATTAGGATATTAATTATATATAATTATTTCCCAGTCTCTTTAGTAAAATACACAGGATTTTTTTTTATTTAAAATCAGTTTATATAGGCTACATTGGCAAGTACGGAGTATTACGTATGATCTCATCATATACTTGAATAATAACAGTAGCTGGCAGGTTCATTGGGACCTTTTTACAATCTGAAGAAGCTTAATCAGTCATAATATATTTAGAAAGGGTAGCAACCAAGAAACCACTTTTTGGAAAAAGTGAATAGGCTATGAGATACCAAAGCTCAAAACTGAAATGATCAGTGGAAAATGGTATTATGGCATGATGAATATGAGTTTGAAGTTTTTGGGTTGAGTTGTATATAGTATATAGGGTAAAAATGCCAATCCGTACATGACGGTCTAGGACTTTCAGATTCTTACACAGGAGACCAACAGTAGCACATTGGGAGAGAATAGATTTGAATTCAAATCTCTTAGTCCAGAGCCTTTTCCACTGAGCCAGTACAGTATCAGTGACTGCCCACAATTCTCTCTGATTCTAGCTGAAATTCCACATTCTTACTCCAAACATTTGTTACTGAAAAAACACAATCTTTTGTCTAAGAGGTCTCTCAACATGTAAAGTGTTTTCATATACGCAGCAGGTGTGTGGCCTCTCAGTCTCCCATTTGCTCATTCTCTCTTTCCACAAGGTCCGAAGGGTCAAGTGCTTGTCTTTGTTATGCTAATATGAACCAGTGAGGGTCCTGTGAGCGGAAGGAGCAGAATAGATTTATTTTTCAGTTGATTTTGCAGGGACAGGATGTTTTAGTGGTCAGTGTGACAACACGACAGCGATGTCATGCTGCCCCTCTTCCCCTCTCTCCATCTGCATGTGATGGGATATAAACAGCAACCAAGGAATGAAAGAACTGGACAGACCGGAGAGAGGCATAATTAATGACTCTGATTTTCCTTCTCCTCCTTCGAATTCTCCTAACTCCTCCTCCTGCTCCAATTCTTTTCCCCTGTCACACATTCAGTTTAATGGCTAGCAGAAGCTGGGTGTCATTGTTTTAAAGCAGCTGGTCTCTGCTAAGCAGATGTAATTAGAGATTTAGTGTCTGTCTTTCTCTTTTCTCCCTAATCAATTTTTTTCTGAGTAGGGTTTTCCAAAGTTCCATTCTACCGACTTCTGCTCTCTCTCTCTTCCCCTCACCCTCTCTCTGTCTCTCCTATACACACAGTCACAGTCATACAGTCTTAGTGGTACATCTGAACCTTCGCATATGGGAGTAGCAGTCAGAGTGTCTTACCAACAAACTATATTTTCCATTTGATATCACTGCACGATCACAAAATGATGTTAACTGCACTATGGATTGGATTAAAGCTTTAAGGTAAGAGAACATGTCTGTGTAGTTCTGTTTCTAACTGTGCATTTGCTGGCACAGTATTATTACAATGCATTTTTTCCATATTTCTTTCAAGATGGTGTATAAAAACTTATCAGCATTTCTCAGTTCCAGTTCAGGCCACATCCCTGATAGCAAAATGAGTGATGGCACAGTTCTGGGCCACTCTTACCTTCTACCTCGTTCCACATGCCGCTGTGGAATGACAGCAATATCTTTAATCAGATCTCCCTGTCAGTACAAAGCCTGCACAACTGTACCTGGCAGGGCCCAAATTCAAATCCTGCACACAATCTTAGACTATATATGGGCCAGATTTTCTTGTCTTTATTGTTTTAACGGTGCTTTGAACTTTATTGTGTCTTGCAACATGTGGGACAAATTTGATTAATGATACAATTTCCATTTCCATATCGGAGCCGTCTGCACTCTGGGATGGATTTGTTTACACAGCAGACAAACATAATTTAATTCATCACTTTGATTTTATACTCAGTGTCCACACTGTAAAAACAGCAATGCTGTATTTATTTGTAAAGACCAAAGTAATATTTAGTCCAGTAGCTGTATTTACAGTTTTTTTCATTTGTTTGGCAGCAGAAAACCTCATAGAGCTACACTTGATGTATACATGTGCAAAAAAAATAATGTATAAGCTGCCTGTATCCACCTTTTCAGATGTGGTACCAAAATCTAGCCCTGCTACATGGGGTAACAACCTCAGCCTAAACAAGGGGTGTCCATATTCCAGTCCAAGGGCCTAACTGGCCCGGAACATCACTCTTAAGAATATATTATTACATTTATTAGTATCCTGCTGGCATGTTAAAATTCTTTCTTTCAGTCTACTTGAGTCCATAACAAGTGCAGCTCTCAAACCAGAACATGTACAATAGACTCGTTGTAATGCATAGAAACTGAGTACTATAATACAATCTATGGGAGAAATACTGATGGAAGACAGTTGACATGTTTTAAAGATGCGGTATGATGCATACAGAAAATGTTAATTAGCCTATATAATCTGCAAATATCTGCACCGCCATGTGGTAAATATCTATGTAGATACCCTGCTGTAGTTATAAGTCTTGAATTCATTTCATATGTTAAATAATTTTTAATTCTTCTGTACATTTATACTGTTTCATATTTTTGTATATTATTGTACAATATTTTTGTGAAGAGAGGCCGGCCTTTAGATATTTTGATATGGTCCATTCTGACTCCCAAAGTTTGGAGTTCATTTCAGCAATACTCAATATTGTCCTGTTTAATCGACAAAAAATCCTGGGCTCATATGGGTCATTCCAGAAGTATTAACTATTGTATAGAAGATAAGCCATGTGTGTTTAAGCGGCAGGTGTTTTTTCCTGATTTAGGTGGACCTCTTGTAATAGTCTTAAGCACTATGAGATGTCAAATTTACAGACCAAGATAACAGACAGTTATGGCATAGCTTAGGCCAATTTTAGCCCAACTGTTGGCAGCCACAATAAAGTTCATTAAGGCAATCTGACTCTGGGGCACATGCTACCCACATGTAACATATAACCTACCATAGATAGTGTGGGCCAATGTGGCTCACTGTTCTGGCTGCCAGTGCAGTTCTGGGTGTGTACTTGCAGAGAGATTAGTTTTAAAGTCATTGCGGTAATTGCACAGCGGGTGATGTGGAGGGAAAGAATAAGTGTGACCCAGAACTTTCTATCAGGGGAACCGCTAAGAACGGTGTACTTTTGCTTTGTGTGTGAGTGCATTTTTTACATGTTTTTTATGCAGGAAATGGTTAATGTTTAGGTGGACATTACATAGTCCATATCATGTTATGTTGAGATTTCTAGTAGTTTTCAGAGATAGAGATTAATCAATAGAGATTGAGTTGTCTAATATATTGTTTTGTACATTCTGTAGGTGTTTTGTGTGTGTTTAAGCTGCAGGCTTTTGCATGTCCTTAGGGGAGTAGTCTCTTCTTAATGTAGTTGTGTAAGGACCTACTGAACATGTTTTACTGACGCATTGATTGTGTGTGTGACCCATGTGTTTACTTAACACAACAGGTGGATTATTCTAATTTGGACAGATCTTGGGTAATAGTCCTAAGTACTGTACATCCCCATTTTCTGTTGGTCTGGTTTATGATTGTTTGACTCTATGATATGAATCTGTTAATATACACTGCTCACAAAAATTAGGGAATATTTCAGCAGAAACCATTCTCCCCCAGGCAAGTGAAACACAATATAATGCTCACCCACACTCTCCAATGCAAAATGAGGAACTCAGGAGCACGTGATTTAGGAAAGTGATGTGGAAAGAGTAATGAATGTAATAAGCCCTGTTCTTGACAGAATCCATTTTTTGCTTTCCACGTTTGATACATTGTTCAATACATTTGATGACATATATAAAACTTATATTACAAATATTTTGTGTTAATGATGCTGCCATACAATAAACTCTTTATAAATAAACTTAATAAACATTAAGGATGCATACGACGGGGACTACCTTTAGTTTATCTTGATGTGGTCCATTCTGTGGAACCACTGCATGTGTCCTAATATTTCTGGACACATGTTGGTTTGTGTCTCAATAATTTTGGCCACATGCTGGTTTGTGTGCTAAAACTTTCGGCCACATGCTGTTTTGTGTCCTAATACTTTTGGCTACATAACAGTGAGAATTGTGTCTGTACGTTAAGCGGTTGAGGCTGTGTTAATTGCAGAAATGTGTAGAAGAAGGAGTGTGAGAGATAAGAATAATTAGTTAAGTAAAAGTAAGAGAGTCAGACCTTTGATGAAAGATGGGCTGATGGACAGAGCTGTTTGAACAGACAGCAGATAGTTCTAAATGTATTACCTTGAAGTTGCCTGATTTGTAACGTGTGAACGCAGCTGGTTTGTCCTGATAAGGGTGGACAGGTAGTAGTTTGAAGAAGGTTACCTTGAAAAGCGATGGAATGACCGATTACAGTCTGCTGATTTTTTTTTATTATATGTTTAATCAGCATATGTTCTTTTCTGGTTTCTGGATGGATCTAAGGTAGTTGTCTTAAGTAAGACTGAGTAAATTACCTTGAAATTGCCCGTTCTGTGAAGCCATAATAAAATGATGTTAGAGTTTTGTGATGATTAGAGTTAGGGTTAGGTCTAGCATTATTCAGACAAATTTGACATTTTTCTTGTGGGGACATTTTGCTTGTTTCCACAGTTAAGCAGTTTTTTTTGCAACCAGAAACTGCAACTTTCTACTGGAAAAAAACAGATGCATAAGATCAGATTAGAGATTAGATGAAGTAAAATATTTTTTTTGTGTGTGTGTGTGTTTTACGATACATGCACCATTCATTTGAAAAACCGAAAAAAGCCAAACTATTTGCTTTAGGTTACTGAGGTTAAAGTTCTGATTAGATGTGGGTATCTTGTAAATGAGCTACAGTAATATTATGTCAATGAAGCATCCTCACAAAGGATAGAAGCTTGCGTGTGCATGTGTGCGTAAGTAGCAGGTGCTTTGTCCTAGTTTGGGTGGACCTCAGGTCATTCATCCAGCTGCCCATAGTGTGTGTGTGGGTGACCCTGTCAATTGCTCATGAATAAATGCCTTGGAGCTTTCTATCACTCACATGCCATCACTGAGACAGTTTGTAAAGGCAAAGCTCAACTTAATGTCACGTTACGCTGCTCTGTCAATGAATGCTGAAAATACTCTCGTAACATAGCAACAACACTACTGATAAAGTCTGGCATTGTTTTGTTAAAAAACAAATACTTCCAGAAAGTTTGGATCCACCTTGTCATTAGTGGGATTTAATTACTATGAATAATAGTGAATGCAAAGCACAGGGTGTTCTATGAGCCCAGCACTCCTGGATTAATGTAAAATTTATATATTTACAGATTATTATGTATTTTACGCAAGAGTGGAATTCTTTTTACTCATAAGCAATTAAAGCTGAAATGAAATGAAGAGTCATTGTCATTGTAAAGATTATATTACTGTCTTAATAAAATTGTTCCTCATACTGTATCTTGTGCTATGAGATTAAATAGTGTATGCCTTTATTCCATAAAAAAAAAACATAACCCAATTTTTAATCTCTGATTTCCATATACTGGCTCACTTTAGTGGGTGTTATGTTTTATCTAGATAACAGTCTATTGCATACATGGTACGCCACTGATTCCTTAGGGCAATGGAAGTATCAAATAAGTAGAACTGATATGGGCGGGCGGTATGTGAGCGAGATAAATCGTGTAATTGCTAGGAAAGGCAGTACCACAGAGAGAGATGGGTCCACAGATGGTATCTTTGAGAGCACTGCTGTTCTTGACATGCCTTCAGTTTAGAGGCTCCAGCAGGGGAGCTGGAACAAATCCATTACATTAACCTGATTTAATAGGGTCTGTTTGAGCTGAAGGTGCACCTCTCCTCCCACCCCTTCCTTTCTATTTCTTACTCTGTCTTAGTCCACCTGCAGCTGTTTCCTCCTCTTGTTTTAACATGGGGCCATACGTGTCTTTAGTAGAATATAAATATAGAATTGTCATTATATAGAGTTATAGAATAAGTGCTACTTTTGAATATACCGTATATTCTTTAACACTCGTTTCCATACTCCTATTTATTTGACCTCTTTTGTTTCCCTTGGATTTTACGAATTGTGTGCTCAGCTGTGCATGGGGACATCTCTTAAAAACAGTAGCACCCATAGGAGTTTTATTGTAAAATGGTGTCCAATGCCATTTTATAGCGTAGGAGACACTATATATATATATACTATCTATAGTGGGAAGATAAGTATTTGATACACTGCCAATTTTGCAAGTTTCCCCACCTACAAAGAATCTGGAATGAGAATGAGGTCTGTAATATTGATTGTAGGTACTTTTAAACTGTACGAAACAGAATCCAAATAAAAAAAATCCAAAAAATCACATTTTATGATTAAAAAAATAGACATTTCCCCACTGTGTATAAGGCTCTCATTGGCTACTTTTGGTTAGCTTGCTGACTGGTAGACATGCCTCTATTATGCAATCGAACACATTTTGCTTAGTTGACAAACTTTGAGGGGACGCATTATTGGACTAAAAAAAGTAGGATGGTCATTTTGATGAACTTCCATTTGACCTTGCTGTTAGTAGGCATGCACACAGGATAAACAGACCATTTTTAGGTGATTAGCAGAAAGACATTTGTTGTTACTGCACCCATTTCGTGTCCTTCTGTTGACAACCAGCCACTTTGTTGCAGCAGTTGCTTTAACGAGGAAAACCTGGACTCCTACAGTCTGGACAGGTGTCATCTTTTACAACAAATCCACGTTCTGTTTGGGATCCAGTGATAGTCAGGTTTAAATATTGCCTTTGCTGTGGAGCATTACCTCAATTCCTGGCGTGATGATGTGGGGAGCCATTGCATACTGGGACACCAGCCTCAGCAGTCTACAAGTCTGCATGATCCACAGGTCCAGCTGCAACTTCTGTGGCCAAATGTGTCACAGCATACAACACAGAACCTGTTTACCTCCAGTGCCCAACTGTACTACTTTTATTCAGGCTAGAGGTGGCCTGTCAGGGTACTAGAACCTCCATTCAGTTGTACAGTTCTCCCTAATGAGCATATCCTATCTTTTCAACCTAACTTTGAATTAACAGATGCTTCTCCTGGCATTACATAGATTTGAGGATAAAGAGGCCAAAAATGAGTTTATCTTGAAAAGTTTGATGGATGCAAGCCTAGTGCATGATCTGAACCAATAATGTGAGGAACTGCTGGTTACAGCAGAAATGTACAAGAAAAGATAACCAGAAACATGAAGATGTATGAAATTTTTATACAGTCGGTTAAGTGGTGATTAAACACATAAAATGTTTTTGAAGAGTTTTCATTTTTCCTATGGATACATTTTCTTTGTGCTCGGCTGTTGGAATACGATCTTTTGTTGCTGTTGGAGGATCCATTGTTGCTATTGTGTAATCGAAATGTCTTGGTGATCATTCACACATTTCAGTGTCAGACCTGTGTATTCCAGAATAACATTTATTCTTTGGTCAGACCCAATACTGGCACGCTGGAGTCTGGGATACGAGTGTATGTGCTCATAGATTTATGGCTCTCACATTTCGAAATGCTTACCGGGGAAAACATAGGAACCAAGTATCAAAATTATCTGAACAATTAATTATTAATTAATTAATTATCTGCACTAACTACTGTCAATAGGACTAAAATCTAGAAACCATTTTGAGGTTTGTGCTACAACTGTGACCTAGAAATACCATTTCTCTCATACTTTATATGTCATAAAACACAGCTTAACAACATGTAGTGCTCCAAATAATCATTTTACTGGTGATACCAAAATGATCAAATGTTGAGAGAACTGTAGCCCTGGTGGCTCAGTGGTAGAGCCAGCTGTTGGAAAGGGCAGTTCCTAAGGGCCTGAGTGGGGCTCACAATGTGAAGGTCAGGTAGTGTGATGGACTGGTGCCCTGGCCAGGTTGTGTCTATGCCCAGTGAATTCCTGGTTACACTCCAGACCGTCCCCTGTGACCCGAATCAGAAGAAGTCAGAAGTCAAAAAATATTCTGTTGAATATTCAAGTCTTAGGTCAGCATTATATTTGTTGTTTTAGCAATGGTGTAGCGATCATATATAACTTGAGGGCTAAGTTGAAGGCAAACTGGACTACTTCTTGGTTCTTGAAGACATTTTTAATTTTTTTTATTTCTAAAACTAAAGGGTGTCCCAGGTATTTAACCCTAATAGGGTTGTCACCTTGCATGTGGTTCTTGACCCACCCTATCAATACATGCATCTTTAGGATTGCAGGGGCCAAGTTCACTTAGTAGTGAGCGGCTCTCCTTCCGTGCATCATATCATGTCAGAGTCGCAAGGGGTCAATTTGTGAATAGGAGTTAAACCTCCTGGGAAGGGATCTTAAGACTGCTTTGTAGGTGGCTGATAAGCTGATAAACCACCTCTTCTATTCTGTGTTGGGTGTTCCATTTTTGTTCGTTCTTTGTCCAAAATATGGGGATCTCATCAAAAATACCTTGGACTCCCCCCATCAGCTTCTAGAACTGAAGAAATCTTTTGGATGATAGGTTAAGCATCTTACCATCAACTCAACTCTCAAATCTATCATGACCATATAACCTTGTTGACACTTGAACCCAAAAATGTAAGTCTTGGATTCATCACTCCATAATACTATTTTCTAGGCACACATGACTGTCTCTGTATCAAGGAGGGGATAAGGGGATCATCTCTTTGTGCTACCCCTATGCAGCCCTAAAATGGACTGACATTATGTCCAGGGCACATTTCTGCACCCTGTGTTCACCGTGGACAGGCTCCAGAAAGAGACACCACTCTCATGTCCTAGAAAAAGAAGGGCAGTGTTGAATTTCTCAAGTAGACCTGAATGCCATTTTATGTTTCACCTCACAGCTCCAGTATACCCAGTTCGACCCCAAACTCAAACTCTCGTATGTGTGGTGTTTGCATCTTTAGGTGAGTTCACTTTGGGTACTTCAGTTTCCTTTCATGTTCCAGAGTGTGTGAGTGTGTATTCGGATTGGTGTCCTTTGCTGCCGGCGAGGCACCAGCTTTCCCGCGACCCTCACTAGGATTAAGCAGATAAGAAAACAAACAAATGAATTAATGTTATTATGTGAATAGAATACTCTGACATTACTCTCATGAGCTCTTTTCAGAGCAAAAGGCTCTTGCATTGTGTGTGTTTAATGGGTAAAATATGATATTAGGATGCACGTGATTGATGAATCTTCATGGGGAAGTTTCGCTGTGGGAAGCTGAGATGAGAAAACAAATTGCTTGTCTGATGCTGAAACTCCCCAGTGAGAGTACCCATTAAAATCCACCGCAGTGTGGACACCTTAGCAAAGGCATAATGTTGAAGTATGCTAATAAAAAAATTAAGTAGTTACTTCTGTGTAAGAAAAAGTATACATTATTCACAGTGATTGCGTGTAAGCATTTTACTAAAGCTTTTATAATACCTTTTTTTTCATATTTTCAATCTACACAACTACATAAATCTGCTTTACATCTGGTACCTCCAGTGCTCTGGTTCATGAAGAGAGTGTTACAGAGACAATGCTAATGCAGCATACCTGAGTTCTGAGTTCCTACTATTACAGCATGCCAAATATTGTATATCAATTCTTATGGTCACAGTTTCATCCATGCACTTTTTTTTCTATTTCTGGGAGTGCAGAGCATGATCTAGGGCAGGATTTCTCAATCGCTGGATCTTAACTCTGGGGGTGGGGGGGTGGGGGGCACACAGTAGTCCATAATGGGCTGGAAATAGCATTTTAAGCCATAAAAACTAAAAGTACATCAAAATATATATACTTCCCCAGGCCAAATTTCTGACTGAGGAGGAGGGAAACGGGCTGGCTTGGCTTCTGCCTCACTTTTCAGCATCAGCCTTGTACTTTTCCTAGTCTGCTTTCTCTCTCTCTGACTGCACAGATATTGGAAGCTAAAGATTCACATGAATCACACGATGACATACCTGATTTCATTGCTCTAGTACCTCTCACTCTCACAGTAGGTGCCCAGCCACGCCGGTGTTGGCTGTTCCTGTTATTTGCATTTTGTATTTTTTGGTTTGAGTTCACACTCACAATCACATTTGATTGTGAACCAAATATGGCAGTGTGCGTAGATGTTTGATTCAATGTTCTGTTGTAAAACATATATACATAAACGATTGTATTAATAAAAATAGAGTGTGTACTATGATATTAGAATCCTGAGTGCTTAGGCTCAAACTCACCCAAGCACGGTTCCCACACAATGCAAACAGTGGCATAAATACACTTAATCACTCTCCTTCCCTTGTTTGTGTGTCAGTATAAAACAATATCTGTTAAAAGTATTAACTAAAACGTATTCAATAATTATACAGGATACAATTCTTCTACAGGACTCTCGTATAGGCAGGTTTCACCTCTATCAATCCCAGAGGAGCTTGAAGCCAGTATCGCTCTGAGTATACAATACGCCTAAAATAAGTTACTACACAAATAAATTGGGGTTGGTTCAACTTTCCCGATGTGGGAGTCCTGTGTATACACAGGCAGTAAATACCTGAGACCTAGCTAATTTAATAAGCCAGGCTTTTTGAGATAATCTTTGTTCACTTTTCATTGGTCAGTTTTAGTTCAAAATAAGAGGCTACATTTAAAGCTTGTTAAGTTACTATAGCAACATATGCATTTGGAAAAACCTGCTCCGTGCAAGTATACAGCTAAGGCTTAGCTTTTTCGCTCTGGCTAAGGGCATCTGCTAATGCTGTAAAGCTAAGCTTCATCAGTACTGTTGGTCAAGCCATGTGACATCCAATAACATCCAATAGCTGCGGATGTCTCCACCATTGCATTTGAATATCACTTCAATATTGTACTTTATTGTAATATTTAATATTAAATTGTAATATTTACCTGCACTTAAGTGCAAACAAAGTATGATTTTGCATTTTGATTTAGATATCTTCGAAGTTAATTTCTTGTGTTTATTCAAACAAATTCAGATCAGAGTAAAATGAAACTGAATTTGAAAAAAACAAAAAACAAAATAGAAATTTATTTGTACCTGAGTAGTTAAGAAGTACATTTTTGTCCCCTATTTTCATTTACAAATAAATGTAATATAAGAAAATAAGAATAAAGCACACTGCAATTGCAATTTTTGAGTCTGGGGACATTTTTTTTTTTTTTGGGTCCACCCAAAAAGACTGCTGACGCTGTTTAAATACAGCGTGCACACGTTCACCTTTATTACAAAAGTCTGGCTTAAATTAGTGCTAATAGATTACACCTGGATTTTATTAGTGGAATGAGTTTGAAGGTGAACTGTTTGGCTAACTTAAGCAAAGCTAAAAGCAAAGCTCAAATAGGTACCAACATGCAAACATATTCAGAACTACAGGGCTTATGTTATTCACCCCTGCAGTAGCCTTAAATGGAAAACCCACCTTTCTCTGGGTAAATACACACAATTAAGAACACAATTAAGTTGAATTAAGAGTCATTGTACAACCATATACACTCCCCAATCAATGTATTAGGTGCATCTGTTTCGAAGCTTATTGTTAATTTAATCAGTACCACTTACAATATTGATTTTGTAGTGCGACATTTTCAGACTATAGTTTTAGTCCCTTTACTCTGTTCTCTAATGGCCAGAACCACTACAGATCAGGCACTTTAAACATCATGGATCATTCTTAGAATTGCAGTGATACTGATCTACTCATACCAGCACAACCACATGAGTGACCCTCCAGTGCTGAGTGATCCACCACCCAAACAGTACCTGATATATGGGAGTACTGACCATTATAGAACATACTGTAAGTAAAGAGCACTAATAATGTATGAAGAGAAACTGATGAATTACAGTCTGTAACTATAGAACTACAAAGTGCTTCTATATGGGAGGGGGGAAATAAAATGGACAATGAGTGTAGAAACAAGGAGGTATGCATGAATTGATTGTTGGGTGTATGGGATAAAATGAAGTGATCTAACTTAGTGTTGCATGATGTTAATGATGCTTCGCCTAGTTAAATGACAGCAATCTTATTAGATTATATAACGTACAATGAGTAACATACATCCTTTTGTGTATGAGCTGGTGTGTAGAAAAAAAACTAGTAGCAGCTGGCAGGTTCTCAGGCTGTTGTAATGCATTGCGACTAAGAGCAGGTGCCTTGAACAGAAAGACAGAGCTTCCCAATGTCACCTAGCTTAGGCTGACACCAAACAGCAGCTCACGGAGCCACTCCCTAAAGCCCCTAAGCATTATACCAGTATTAGTCATTGCACCAAACTGTATGCAGAAGCAAGCAATTGGATCCATTAGCTGCTTATTTTGCATGCACACCACACTGCAAATTGAAATTCATACACTCAACCCTCAAAGCGTATCCCAACCCGCTCCCACGTTGAACCGTCAACTCGCTTGTGTGTTGTCTGGCTGGTGAAACGGAGCTATTTATATATTCTGTTTCAAACCAGAGTTTGATCCAGTCTGATCCATATCCATATATAAAAGATTACAAACGCTGGCACATTTGACTGTGCAATACATTCCAATTCATTTAGTGACATAATGGCTTGGTGTAAAGGCATCAACTATGTATTTCTAGCTTGAGCACAGAACAGAGAATTGGTAGGCTGGGGAGTGGAGGCAGTGAGTAGGCACAGGTAAGAAGGATGATGAAATGTTCTCGAGAATGTGAAATGTAGATGGAGAGGGAAAAAATTTACTTGCTAAAATTTCAGAGAGATAAAATGCTGGTTGATGTTACGTCTGTTCTCTTTTAAGGTCACTGCATTAATATTTAGTCATTCAGCAGGAGCTTTTATGCAGAACAACGTACAACCGATCAGGGATGCCATCAGATCCACTTTACTGGCGCCCCGAGCAGTGAACCAGTTTCTTTTAGATGTACACATGGATTAATGGACATCCGC
The DNA here is from genome assembly GCA_034779995.1 of Parotocinclus haroldoi. Classification (NCBI taxonomy): domain Eukaryota; kingdom Metazoa; phylum Chordata; class Actinopteri; order Siluriformes; family Loricariidae; genus Parotocinclus; species Parotocinclus haroldoi. The sequence goes on from JAUZST010086404.1 coordinate 52,424, forward strand.
AAATATTTAAAATGCATGCAGGAAAAAGCATCCAAACAGATCAATAAAGCAAAAGAAATCATTAAAATAGCAAAGGCATCAGTTATGGTAGCAACAAAATGAATTAAGTGTTCCCTCGTTTATGGTTTACGTTCCAGGACCACCCGCGATAAACGAAAATCTGCGAAGTCGGGACGCTATATTTATTTTAGTATATACATACATATACATGTTCTTCTTTTAAAGCTGCGATGCACCAACTCCGTGAAAGGTGAACCACGAAGCCGAGAGAGAACACTGTATATATAAAATAAAAAATGATCACCCATGCCAGAGTAACCCACTCTGGTGATTCTTTCATGCTACTATGATTGACTGGCAAGCAGAGGGGAACCTATGTCTATGATAAGGGCCTTGCAGAGGCAACGTAGCACTGGTGGCATTTCAACCCTGGGCTAAACCACTTAACCACTGTGATGATACAGACATTAATTCAACAAATGTACGCACTTTAAAAGACTAATTGGTAGGATTCATTCAGAAATATTAGTATGAAACTGTACAGTACACCAACAAATAAACACCCCGTTTATTGTTTTAAAAACAAAAGTTCAACTACCTCACATTAATCATAGTGGCCAATTAGATATGTACAATTGAAACAATAAAGTAATAAACTTGTTTTTTCCTATATGCTAGTTATTTAAAAACATAGTGTATTACAAACTTGTATCAAACAGGGCTCCAGGGTTCTGCATGGTCCATCAAAGGACCAGAACACTGTTGGCTCATGGGATATGTAGTCTGAGGTTCCCGCCAAAATTTGGACCGGTGCATTGTGATGTAAATAGGGAATGAGGGGAAGACTTTAGTTTTGCCTGTTTGTTTTCTAAAAATAGTTTTTTTTTCATCTTTATGTAAACAAAATATTTAAAGTAACTGGAAGTAATTTGCAATTATCTGTACATGTGCAAATATTTAGAATTCAGAATTTTCTGAATATTAATTTTGATTGATTGTTAAAATGTTTCGATTTTCAAATGGTATGGTCCGGTAGTTGTTACCTATTTAAGGAATCAACCCTGCTCATTTCAGGTTTGGTTGGTTTAAGGTGTGTGGATTGTAGTGCTAGTAAAGGCATGTAGTCAGCTTGGCACAGGTTTTTTTTTTTTTGGTGTGTGTATTAAAATGTCTTCCAGCAAGCTTTGATGCTCTTATAATGGAATACATATCAGAGGCCTTGATGATCTGTCTGCAATACATGCTGTTCCTGTCCTGCTTCAAGGTAAGATTTGGCAGATGACTCTTTAAATGTATTGCAAACTTTTTATTTTAGATTTTATATATTTTTTATATTTGGCTCAGTAAACTTTACAGGGTGAATCAAAGATTTAGGTAGTGTTGCCTTAAATCTAGCTTTGCTTTTAGTTCTCTTACACTTTGCAGATACCATAAACCGCTATGATCCAAGTAAAAATGTCTACTTTAAAAACATTTTTTACAACATATTCCTGAATGTTCTATTTAATTTGCATTTTTTTTTTCTTGTGACACAGTATTTTTCCATATTTATATTGTTATAGATTATATGTTAGTGAAATGGTTAAGTCCTAAAGGGCCATATACTCACAGTTACGTACACTTGTCTGTGTTCTAATATACACTATTTATTATTATTACATACATGCATGCATGCATGCTAATACCCTACATGCTATTATGTACAATGTATTTATGGAAACGTAAATATTACTTCACCCCTGACCTTTTTTCAATTTATTTATTTATTTGTTTATTTTTTATAACAGCAGCCTTTGTTTAGCTAAAATTGGTTTCCATTACTTTTTGGAACATGACTGTGGAGTCAGCTTCTGAATTTGGGTAATATGCTCAGACTTCCTTTTTCAATTCCAGTTCCAGTGCATTTAAGTTGTCTGGGTGAGTTGTCTGGGTATTGCGCAAGCCAGCAAACTTCTTACAGTTGGTATTTTCTTTCTGTGGATTTTAAAGACAGCAGAACATAAAATTATAAAAAAGCACAATGTCACTGGGTATCTGTACAACCAGAGAATCCAGAAATATATACTCAGTAGTATGTATGTGTTTACAAACAATTGTAGCTGTAATGGCACACCTTGATAATTAGAAGGGTTGCCCACAAACCTTTTTTCTATATCAGGTATGTGTATATATGCAAGTATACAATAGTGATGGGCCGATGAAGCCTCATGATGCCTTCAAGCTTTCCATTAAATTGGTTCAAGAAGAGTTTAATTTCTCAAGGCTTCATTTGTCCATCATGAAAGGATCTGCTTACTGTTGCCATACAGTTGCCAATCTTTCTCCTCTTAAAAAGTTCCATGAAAAAAAGATCTATGTCGCAGGCAAATTTGCATAATTCAAGAACTAACATGGCAATTTGGTCGCATCCATGGCGCTTTATATATGCTCTAAAATTGTGCAAATTGTGCAGGTTTCGTGACATCACTTGCCCTTAATGAAGCAATCCTCAATATGTGCTTTATAAAAGACTTTTTGACACACGCTCTGAAGCAGTATGAACAGCGTTACTGTTGCTTTTACATTCATCTTCAACTAGTCTGGCTATTCTCCTCTAACGACTATCATCAGCAAGATTTTAAACTGCTGCTCACTGGATAAATTCTCTTTTTCTGGGTTATTCTCTTTAAAACTCTTGAGATGGCTACGAATTAAAATCCCAGTAAATCAGAAGTTCTAAATTACCCAGACCAGCCTGTTTAGCACCAGCAGCCCTGCCACCTTCCAAATTACTTAAATCACTTAATGCATTTTGATGCTCGGTTTAAACTTCAGAAGGTCTTAAAGTCTACATGTCTGGATATGGGTGTACTTGTACATCGTGTTAATTGTTTCAAATAGACCTTTCACTCATTTTTATTGTGACACGAGCAATTGTTTAGACTGGTAATTTATTCTGCACACCAATAAACGTTTAGTCTTTTGCATTGAGGTTCTTATTCACTTAATCCACCTACTCGCATACCGAGCAACAACACTACAAACAGAAACACGAACAAAATGTTATCACAAGCCATTGTTCACTAGGTAGTTGTCTGGCCAAGATATGATGTACAATAACTGCAGAATTGAAGTGGGATGGAAATGACTGGGTGTGCATATGGTAGCTGCAGCTGACTAATTTATCTGAGCTTTGATGACTCAATTTACTGATGCCGAGGTAACTGCTGTTACAAACTGATGTCATTTCTGATTATACAGTACAGGAGCGTCACCTTTACCAATTTTACCAGGGATCAAACCCTGGGATATAATTTGATGATATTTAACTAATCTAATATTTAATGTTAGACTTTATATGAATGCTAAAATAACAGCACAAATCAGTGCAAGTTTCTGACAGCTATTTGTGTGCTCATGCGTCTGTTTGTGCGGGCATGTGGGCAGGACAAGAAAGTGGGAGAAGTTCAAAAGAAGCTTTTAGTGAGTCATCCCCCAAATGGCTATTCATTTTATGGCTCGTGCTGGAGTTGGCGCGCAAATGTGTAGTAGTTACGATAGGACAGGGAAACAAACTTATTAATGCCATTTATCTTTGTTACAAATAAGTAAAGTTCTACACAAAGATGAAAATTACCCATCATCAGCCGAGTTGGAACAGGCTCTAGTCCAAATGTGAGCTAATGAGCAAGTGAGCTCAACCATGCACGCGTAGTCAGATGACTGATTTTTCTCTAACACGTGCCTGTACTCATGGATTCAGAGCGTAGATGGCTTAGGTTGGACAGCGTAGGTTGTGGAAATACTTTAAGACCTCTGTTGTTAAACTATATGGACATTAAACAGCACATACTCTTGTGTATTATTTTTACATCAATGCAAACGTATAGAGGCAACACTAAGACAAAAATAAAGCTCTGATCTGCACAGACTCCCAAATCTTTTTCATGCACTTGGAAAACCTCAATGAACAACCCAATAAATAAACCCAGGCAGCTCTGGAATTCCTGTAAATGAAAAAGCAGACCAACTGGCAAAAAATAAACCCAATAACTTAATTACCTGTCCCAAAAGTTCTACCATCTGTCGCTGTTCCAAATTGTAACCCAAAATTATAGGCAATTATTGATTCAAGTATTTAATAGCTGTAGTATGAACATAGTTACTAAACATGTTATTCTAATGATATTTCACTGCTATTCTTTTAAAAATGCAATTCCCCGTCTTGCCCACTAAAGCAACTGGCCTGACATATAAATTCTGTCTAGTAAACCTAATGAGCGGTGGCTATGAGCGGACTCCAAATTGGTCATTACAGAGAATTTAATTGGGCTGGCCGATGATCCAAAAACAATTTGTGAGGCACATAAGCAAGACCATTTCAGTGGTGTCCACTATGGGGTCAGTGAAATGTATGCACTAAAACTGAGAAATGTCACCACACACAGAGAAGAGCTTTAAAGGTTTATGCTTTCACACCTTATTTAGCTAACCGTCATGCCAGCCATGCCCTGACAGATTACATAAAATAACCTGTCATCACCCAGAATCAAATTTAAGCCCTGGTTGTTTAATTTCAGACCTTACCGCTGTCTGCGTTTTGAAGTACACTGCTTTGTCAGTATTATTTAGCCTTGGTAGCCATTCCTGTCACTGGTAAGATTCTGGTGCAAATCTTCACGCCTCATTTTGAAGCTCTGCCACGATTCCTCAATTATTCACATGCTTGTGTTCTTCCTCCTGCACCCTTTCATTCTTTTGGTATTTGATGTCTGTTGAGGAAAGCTGTGGTTTGCATGAGAAGAAAGTATGACCTCTTTTTATCCAAGTAACAGTTCGTAGGCACTACTTCTTCACCGTCGAGATCCACTTGTTCTGCATGTTTGAATAATTTTCCTGAGCATGATGGACTATTCACTTGCTGTCCATGATAATTGGTTAGATGATGTTTGATGTTTGATATTGATAACTGTTGTAAAGGCTGGGAATATGCTGTACACCCTGAGGCTGTGCCATGAGCACAATTCTCTTCTTGCAATCAAACCCAACCTGTCAAACAGTATTGTGCAGATGTCGTAGGCATTCTATATTTTTCAGCTTATACTCGTATTCTTTGTTATTTAGTAGTCCCTGAACTTTTTACTTTTACAATTAGACTGTAGTTTCTCTACATACCAGGTCCCCCATAGATCAGGTACTGCTTGGTTGGTGGATCATTCGCAGCATTGCAGTCACATTTATATGTAGTGTGTGTTACTCTAATATAGGTGGAGTTTTGAACAACTTCACTACAATGGTCCATCAGCTAAAAATGTTTAGCTACTAGCATGCTGTAAGCAGTGTCCTGTGAGCATTGATGAAGGTTTAGAGGAAAAGTTACCCAAACTGTGCACAGATGAGCCACTCTCTCAGACTTTACATGGACACTAACCCAGCACCACCACATCAGTGTCACTGCAGTGCTGAAAATGATCCACCACCGTTCATGACAAATGTATCCACTTAGTAATCCAAAATGTCCTGAAGATGCTGATTCAAAGCACATTCCTAATAGATGAAGGAAGATTTTAAATTACAGCATGCAAGAAAATTTGGTTTGGAATAACAAAAACCGAGCTTGAAGTCTAAAGAGAGCACGGCACTGCGTTTTTATTAGATTCATTGAATGACATAAAGAAGCGTAAACTGAGAAATGAACTAAACTAACACTGAATTGGTTAAAAGAAGTACTTGTCTATATACAAAAGTTGGGGGTTGAGCTTTGCAATTTCAGCAACACTGACTTGTAACACATTTGTAATATGAAATATACATTTCCGGATTCCCCATAGACAAACAGTAGCAATAGATTAGGTTGTACTGATGTCCCAGTAACTCTCAATGTGACACAATTAGGTCTATAGGTTTGTGTCCAAGTCAATTTATCAGCTTTCTGCCCAGGTCCCCTTAAAGTCCATAGGGAATTGGTTTGGCATATTTAATTAAGAATCTGGCTAGCTTGCACAGAACCTTGACCTCAACTCAATGAGGCACCCTGCAAATGCACTGGGATATCAAAAGTGAGCCAAGGCTTATTGTTTAACATAAAAAAGAACATTTACAGCTTTTAGCAGACACCCTTATCCAGAGCGTCCTACAATTCAAGCAATCGTGGGTTAAGGGCCTTGCTTAAGGACTCAACTGTGGCAGCTTTGTCTGAAGTGGGATTTGAACCCTGGACCATGAGGTCCAGAGTCCAGTACCTTAACTGCTAGGCTACTGCAGTCCTCAGTCACGTTGGTTCAAAATCTAGAGGAAAGTCCTTTTTAGAAGAACAAAGGTAGGATAAACATCTTATTAATATTCATGCTTTGGATGTAATTTGTGTGTCCACAAGCTTTTGTCTATGCACATGTTTTTGGATATTTTGTTAAAATGTAATTGATTTGCACGCAATAGTGTTTATTGTGCTGCCTTTCTCTTAAAGCAATGCCACAACAATTATAACAAGCTTTGCCCATTCAAGTACAGTTTTACTTTCATCTCCCCAACCCCGTTATCCCGCCAAACTTGCCTCTTGGCACATGTGATGACAGAACAGATTTTGCTACATGCATTTTACCTCAAAAGCCGCCAACCTCAACAGTAGGCGTCACTTTAATCGTACTGACAGGGTCACCTACACAGATTGCACCCTATGGTAATTCTGACCTGTAATCTTGTTAACCTGCCAAACTCGTGTCTTCATATCCATAAAACAGAGGTAGGTGAGAAGGTACAAGCTAAGACTGTACTATACTGTACTTTATATAAATATGGCTATCAATGACCTATATAAAATGTATGAATTACACTGTATGAATTTTCATTTTAAGTTATATTTTAGTAGGTTTGGCAACTTGTAGCTCACATTTTCACATTTTTTAAAAATGCAACATTAAATACCAAATGTAAATATAAATAGAAACTAAATATAGACGTCCCATAAAGCTGTCAGACCTTTTAATGGTCTTTGTGTGCACTAAATACAAATCAGTTGAACGATCAAACTGTCTACTGTCTACTGTCAAGTCAAGTGACTGACAGCAGTTTCTTTATTGGGTGAACTAAGAGCCCTTTGGGAGTATTGATTTCCTGTGCTATGTCACTGATTAATAACTGAGGACACGGACCAATTGACTAGGGAGCCAGCCAGACACCAAACCATCTCTATAGATAACAAAAACAAATCATATCATGTAATTATATAGGATGGAATTGTCTATTTTAGTATGGTCAAAAATGGGTCAAAAGCATCATTGAGACGTCACTCATTTATGCCAACATGCACATGAGTATGAGAACTGTCCATTTTTTTTTGTGCTTTAACACCCAATTCATTCCTTTCATTATTGAAGGAGAATTGACAATTAGGCAGAGTGTAATTATAATGAGGAAAATATCATATTTCTGATTGATTACCTTTTTATTAGTGTACTCAAATTTACTAGATTTTAAATCCAGTATAATATTTTAGTAAGTGCAAGTTTGATTTGAACAAATATTTGGTGCCAGTACATGTATAGCAGTTACTTGTGCTTGAGCTCAGAGATTTGAGGACTCTGGTGTGGCCTGGGCATGGTGAGACTGGTCTCTGTTGATGGAAACCAGTAGAGTGATGCTGAAGTAGAAGAACATCTTGGTGTGTGTGGCTGGAACGGTACCAGAACATAAGCTCAAAGACAAAATGTAGTTGGTTATTGATTATGAGCAGAGTCTAACAATCACTGACGCCATATGCAGCATGAGACCCCAGCAGCATTAACTACAGCTGCATAGCTAGAAAGACGAGAACCAGAAGGTAATAAAGCAAATAGTGCGTGTTTTCATACTGGATAAGCATTCTTAATTGTACTGCTATATATCTGTATGTTAATACTGTTGCACATCTGTGTCCAACAATAATTATCATTGGCCAGTTGAAACCCTCACCGTAAAGCATTTGGCATTGGTAAATGAGTTGTATATAATGACCAAGTCCTGGCTTGTAAAGAAAGGGGGTTGGGCGTGGGGCTATGTATTTAATCACAGTGTAGAATTGAGGAGGAAGGCAGCAGAGTATTTAAATATTGGTGGTTTGCTCTGTATGAAGATGTCCAACTCCTTCAAGGACACTGGAGATTATCAATGAAAGCATGCCAATAAGGTGGACATTAAGAATTCATTACAGTGATGAAGGCGGAAAGGGGGCAAGAGGGAGTCTGAGTCTGTGCACCCAGACGTAGGTTTAAGGGAGATTTATTTGACCATGAACAAGACTGGCCGGTGAGCCAATGTGTACAGGCTGGATAAGGTCAAGTGATCCATGGTGAACACAGCTATGTATGTTACTACAGACATATTAAATATGACTGGTTGCAATAAAATGGGTCATCATGATCATAGAATTATGTTAATTAAAACTATTCAACCCCAGTGAACTGGTGGTAAGAGCCAGCTGCTGGAAATTGCATTTCCTGAGGGCTTAGATTTGAATAGTAAGTGGGACTTATAATGTGAAGTTTGGGTTCAGCTCCAGACTGGCTGGCTGACTGACTGAGACTGTGAATTCCCAAAACTGACCCTTAAAAGAGGGTCAAATGTGATAGTATAACTATCCATTGACAAAGAAAACATGCATGCTTGTGATTCTGGTGCTGAGCTCTGCCTGTTCTGACCCTGATTATTCAAGTTCAAATGGTTATTTTATTCAGGGCTGTGTATAGGGTAGGGCTGCAATGATTAGTAGACATGATTGAAAAGTTGATTATATAAACTAGTGTTGGCAAGTTATTTTGTAAATTAACTGAATTACAGGAACTGGGGGGGGGTCTGTCACGGTTGCAGCACAGAGGATGAGCTCCTAACTGGCTTCATCTCCTTAGGCATAGCCATTTGTCTATAGTACCTGACTGGGCCAGAGGGAACCACCAGGATGTTTATTGCGATCATGCTGTTATTTTTCTTTCCATATTTCATGCAAATAAGTAGTGCTGTGACGTGAAGGTTTGAGTGAACAAGTAGGTGAATGTGACTCAAGGGCTGATGAGTACAAGCTGAAAGCTAACCCAGCTTTAGGGATACAACACAATTGTATACGTGCAAGAGGGAAGCTGCTGTTAAGCACGCAAATAATTGTGACACACGCACCCACACTTTCTTTAAATGGTCTACCTCATTGATAGGGGTGAAAAAATATTCCAGATTGTGCTGGGGGATTTCAGGGATTTTGGGGGGGCGGCGCCATTGCGTAGATGCGCACACGTATGCATGCGCGCAACCTGCCTGAGGACAAGAGACAGGGTGTGTGTTCAGGAGTGTCACAGTAAGTGAAATACCAAAGGGGCTTGCACAGACAGCCCAAGCATGCTGGTCCTGGTTGCCATACCAACAGCAAACGGATGAATGAATGACATCATAATGACTAGGAGGTGAGAGGGTGTGAAATTGATTTGGTGGTGCGAAGCGGAGGCGTACGAGGACTCGCAGTTTTCTCCTCCACTCGTACACTCTGCCTCTCCACCTCTTTGCTTGTCTCTCCCTGTTTCTCTCTCTCTCTTTTCTCCCTCTCTCTCTCTCTCTCCCTCTCTCCTCTCTCTCCCTCTCTCCTCTCTCTCTCCCTCTCTCCTCTCTCTCTCCCTGTGAGGACGGGATCTCTGGTATGTCACACTTCTTTGCTTGTCTTATGTCTTAATAAGCAGGTTGTGATGCTTCTTTGGTGCTGTTTGTTTTCCCTGATGAAGTGCTTTATTTAGAAAAGATTATTGAGAAAAGAGAGTCTGAAAATAAGGGTGTGAATCTAAGATTGAAAGTGTGTGCATGAGTATATGGTAACACTTGAATGTCTGAACAGTTACAGCATGAAATGAGCGGCTGGGCACTTGTTTTGGTTTCTAACATGCATGAAAAACCTACTGGTTCTGCGTTTTTCTCTCGGTCTCGGCATGTTAATACTCTGTTCAAGGTCGCTGGCATGATGTTGACAAATGGGTGCTTGGTCGCTGCCTGCACGTGTGAGATTGTGTCTCCAATGCTCATTTGGCTCCCGCTGGACTTAAACCAAGTGCAAGCCCTCTTTAATCGCACGGCGGTTTTCATGAGTGAGACTTTGCACTCGGGTTTGTGCAGAATATGACGGATCTGTTCCGTTAATAGGGTGCCACCGCCTTCCTACATCCTTCATTAGCATATATACATATTCATTTATATATTATTATAAATTATTGCACTTTATGCAATTTAAAAGGACTAATTAGACACTATTAAAACAGTTGATCAGTGTTCTTTAAGTACTGCTGTATCATTAATATTGTTATATTGCCCTCTTTTGGCTTTTTCTTAATTTGGATTTAATGTCACGCAATTTACTTGACTCATTCAAAGCTAACTTGTAAAAAATGTGCACTTGGGAATCAAAGTATTGATGGTAAATGTTTCTGTAAACATGCTCTGGTAGCACTGAGGCAATTTGTATACGTGTCACTGTTGTGACTGGGCTTTGAGTCCCGATGCTGTTTTCTAGCCAGTTGGCATCACACAGACAGTTAGCCATGCCTGAAGTAGGGGAGTGGAGATGGGGGTCAGCCCTCTGCATTGAAACCATGACCCCTGTCCAGCCTTGCAATGAATTTATACAATCGGATGTTGTAATTATTAGTAGTGTAACAATGAGAAAATGTGCATCGTGGAGATGTACGACTTCACGCGTGTTCTGTTTATTACACCATCTGATACAATTGCATTTTTTTAACACGACAGGGCCTAATCATATAGCATGCTTCCATATACATGAAGAATAATAGGTAAACGTCATTGTGAATTGTTACTTTCAGAATTCAAAAAATACATTTCGCTCGTATGTAATACTTGAATTAAGCAATGAAATCCAGTCAGTGTCTGGCGTGACCAACATTTGCATCACAAAGTGCAACACTTCTTCACATAATCGATCAGGTTGTTCATCGTGGCCTGTGGGATCTCCACTCCTCTTCAATGGCCGTGCAGTGTTGCTGGTTATTATACATGCTGGAACACGCTGATGTATACGTCAATTCAGAGCGTCCCAAACGTGCTTAATTGGCCAATGTCCAGTGAGTATACTGGCCATGCAAGAACCAGGATGTTTTCAGCTTCCAGGAATTGTATACAGATCCTTGCAACATGGGGCTGTGCATTATCCTGCTGCAACATGAGGTGATGGTCGTGAATGAATGGCACAACAATGGGCATCAAGATCTTGTCAAGAGTCACACCGTTGACATCAGCATATCGCTAACCCACATGACACCCAGTCTGCCATTTGGCATGTGTATTAAAAATTAGGATTAATCCGTGATGAGAACACTCTCCAGCATGCGATACGCAAATGTAAGCATTTGCGCATTGAAGCTTGCAGATAAGACGGTTTCTGACAGTTTGTGCAGAAATACTTTGGTTATGCTCACCGATTTTTGCAGCAGCTGTCCAGGTAGCTGACTTCAGGTTATATTGGAGGTGACGATGTGGAGATCCTGGTGTGGTAACATGCACTCTGGAAAATTTGTCAATACAGCCGAAAGTCCTCACAACATCAATGTGTCTTTGGAGACAGCTTATGGTAAATAAATGAAAATTCAATTCATGGACGACAGCACTGGTGGACATTCTTGCAGTTGGCATGCCTATTGCACACTCACTCAAAACTTGTAACATTTTTGGCATGGTGTTGTGATAAAACCGCACGTTTGAGTGGCCTTTTATTGTGGCCAGCCTAAGGTATTCCTGTGCAATGATAATGCTGTCTAATCAACATCTTTGTCACATCTGTGAGGTGGATGGATTATCTCAGTAAAGAAGTGCTCCCAATGCAGATATAGACAATATATTTAACAATATTTTAGTAAAAATGTAGCAATATTTGAGAGAAAAAACCCGTTTGTGTAAATAGAAAAAAGTCTAAGATCTTTTTGTTTAAAAGCCAAAACAAGCGTTGAGTTCGGTTTTGTTCAGTATACATACCTTTTGTGTTTCTGTACGAAATGTATCCTAAAGAATACAAAGCACCAGAAAAGGTAACTCTGGATAAACCTTTAAAGGTTATGAATGTAAATTGGACTAATGTTTTTTTTTTTTTTTTTTTCCACAAGTAGTGGATTCGTACTGCAATATGGAATCACAGCACAAGTGTTTTTTGCCAAAATATTGTGAGTTTTTATGTACAGCACGTACAGCAAGTACACAAGCGAAATTCTTCTATTTAAGTTATACCACTGACAACCCATTTCATATTACAAATCATATAAAAACAGAAATTAGAATTTAAACACAATTTGGTATTATCACGTTTTGGTAGAATGGGTGTGCATTTACAAGGGTGTACAAACTTTGATCTGTGTTAAGCCAGCTTGATTTCACTATTCCATCTGGTGATGTTAATGTATGCTCGACTCTTAAGTGCCACTAAATGCCCTGGTGTTTAGACCAGGTGTCAGAAGAAAAGTCAGTCAACAGGCAGGCAAGTAGTTGTTGCAAAGCTTTGAACTGTGTTTGGGTCATTAACTTGAAGAAGGAAGTTATACTACAGGTATGACTCATTCACAAAAATTTATACAAGCATTTTTACTCTGACTTTTGACCCCCATGTAAACTGTAGTAATTGTACTAAATTGTTTGTGGAAATAGAAGCATTATAGCGATAAAGGTTAACAAGCGGCAGCACAGTGGCTCAGTGGGTATTACCGCTGCCTCACAGCAAGAAGGTCCTGGGTTTAATGTCAGGGTGCAGTGGCCTAGGTCCTTTCTGTGTATAGTCTGGGTCTTCCTTGTGTCTGCGTATGTTTACTCTGGGTACTCCGGTTTCCTTCTAACAGTCCAAAGATGTTTGTTAGGTTAATTGGTGTTTCTAAAGTGTATGACTGTGCCCTATGATGGATTGGCACTCTGTTTAGAGGTAATTCCTGATATTCCTCATGGATGGCTCGTGACCCAGTGTGAATTAAGCGGAAGGTAATGCATGGATGGTTAAACAAGCTTTTATTTATTTATTATTGATTAATAATATTAATTATTAATTAATAATTTATTATTAACTTTCTGTCTGCCGCATCTACACATGCTTCACAAACAACTGTACTCTGGGTAATGTAGTTCCTATCAATACATAATGTACCATATAACCGAGGAGACCTAATGTCCTATTTCAGAGCTGTAACCAGAGAGGGAAAAAGGTAATGCTCAGTGTTTTATGCGGTGTTTACTGTGAATAAATATGTTGTTGTATGAGCTGCATGTGTATGCGGTCATGCAATTCTTACTGTAATGCAGTCTAATGGTTCCAATCATAGATTTGTGTGATTGTGAGAGTTTGAGTCTGTGTTCTGTGATTTTTTTGGGGGGGGGCTTCCTGCTGTATCTCTGCACATAGTAGTGTCAAGATCCGACTAATTAATTATTCATTCTTTTCATTATGCATGTGGGTTCATTTAGCTGCTTCATTTAAATCTATACAGATCCCCTCAGACATCTTGAGCACACTCATTAAGAGCTTTAAAATAAATGTGGGCGACACTGAACTCAGACCAGAGGATAGGCTTCCTGCTTCGGTACATTATAGTGTTACTCATTCCTTGGACTTTTAGGAGATCAGTGGCTGAGAAATTAAGACAGAATCATGAATAGCTAATGTGCTGGAAAATGTGTGCTATTGCTGATTGAGCAGAGTAAGTGTTTGCCTGAAGGGCTACCGCCTATATGGGACAAGACTGCCATCATCAGGTTGTAATGTGAAATTACAATCAGCGCTTGCCCATTTCCTTAGTGGTCCTCTGTGCGCCTTTTGTAGTGTATTACAAGATTCCAGTAGAAGAGCTAGTTGCTTAGTGACATAATTGTTTACACTGCGTGTGTGTGCGTGTGCGTGCGTGCGTGTGCGTGCGTGTGCGTGCGTGTGCGTGCGTGTGCGTGCGTGTGCGTGCGTGTGCGTGCGTGTGCGTGTGCGTGCGTGTGCGTGCGTGTGCGCGCGTTTGCGCCTGAAATGGCCACTGATGCCAATAGCACCATTAAATAAGCAAACAAACAGTAATACAGGCATTGATTTAATGTCTATACAATCAAGATCCTTTTTTTGTTCAAGTATTTGTAACAAGCTAAGTGTGTGTGCCCGGCCTATTGTAAGTAGTACTCGTTTGTTGTTGTTTTTTCCCCATTCCTTGTATATTTGTTTATTATATAACTACAGTATATAAACTGGTAAGTAATGGTCTTTTAGCCCAGACTATATTTACACTGGTTGTAAAGATTCACTGAATTGTAAAGACGCTCATTTAACAAGATTCACAATTTTTCTCGGTATTAATGGTTTAACATTCAAAAACAGTAATTCCTTTAAAACAAGGCACATTTTCTTGTATAAGTTTGTAAGCAATAAAATTGAGTCCCCACCAAGTATAGGAAATGACTAGAGTCATTTTTATTAGTGTAAAATGTTTTCTGATGTGGCTGCAGCACATCTTAAAGCATTCCCTTTTCATTTCTGAAGAATAATCCATACAATGTACATAATGTGGAATGTTATAGTGTAAAATCTTTTTTTTTTTTTTTTAAAACCCTGCAATTAAAAGAAATTAGTCTGGTTAGCTGGGATGTGCAGAGGAAAGAGCTTCATTGTACTGCTTTTTCATATGTATAATAACCCTAAAGACCCCTTTTTGGCTTTGGACTCCGATTAGACAGAACTATTTTAGTTGTTATTGGTGGTTCCCATTTCAGAGCTGATGAAGAGCCTGAAGATTTGATCGCTCAAACTAAAGCCACTCCACGCTCCAAGAGGAAGTCGGCGCAGCTCGTCTCTTCACGCATTCGAAAGCAGCTGTAAGTTCTTGCGAGGATTGTTGTGGTCAGAAGAAGCTTTATTGCCCAGCATGATTTAAGTTTTGGCATTGTGTTCTAGGAATATGCTGACTAACCGTGATGACCTGCCGTCAGATGGTGAAGATTTGAATGATGATGACTGCTTTGTGGCTTCGAAGTTGGACCATGAGAGCAGCAGTGATGAAGAAGAGGAGGGGAAAATGGACAGCGAAGATGAGCTTGTGGTAAAGAAGAGTAGACAAACGTCAAGCTCGAGAACACCTTCGAAAAAGAGTCGAGCCTCTGCTAGAACCCCCTGCAAGACCCACAACAAGAAGGTACCGAGTACCAGAGATTAAGAAGTAGCCACATATGCTACTATGAGCAATGTGGACGATCAGGAAGCTCAAAGGATGCAAGAGGTTTATATAGTTCTAGGGTTATTCTCTAGTTACAGAGAATAAATTGGGTGTGAGTACTACTTACAATAGGACGGGCATATGCACTTACTGTTGTATTTTCAAAAAAGAAAATACAGAAACCCTCCCAGATAACTACATTACGCAGATAACCGTGCCCCCTATGGGATCAACAATGCAATTCCAACAAGTACACATTCACGTTGACTGTAACCCCATTTACAGCTCGTTACAAATACAGACTATTATTTTCGATATTGATCAGATGGTCGATATATAAATGGAGCTTATCTGTAATGCCATTGCACCTACAATGTAACAATATCGCTAACACCAATGCAAATGTTTTCGTTACATTATAAGCGGACCTTTATGCATCCCAGAACATTTAAGGCACAATGTGTGATCAATTGTTCATTGTATTTTTCATTCAAATTTATACCTTGTGTTTTTCGGGCGAAGCCTGGTCCTGCCACAACCCGAACCCCCCGACATGCCACACCCAGCATTCCATGCAGAAGCTTGCCTGCAAAAAAGCCTGGGAACGTATTAGAAGAGGCAAGGGCCAGGTGAGACCATGGCTTGATTCAACTGTTTGACTGTCTTTGGAGCTTTTATGGAGCATTGTGTCAGAGCTGCTTTACAATATTACATTATCTTAAAAGGCCAGTCCCAAACTGAACAAGCCTAGGGTGACGGTGGCAAGGAAAAACTCCCTGAATATAGAAGGAAGAAACCTTGGGAGGACCAAGACTCAAAAAGGGACCCGTCCTCCTTGATTGTAGTCATAGGAAAAGAGAATTCAATTTTAATGAATAATACATTTTAAATGATTGAACAAAATGGATTTGAGACAAGTCTTCAGCGGTCAGTTATTGCAGGCACATGTAATAATTAAATACTAATAATTAAATGAGGGATGGAGTTATTGATGTGGCCCAGGCATGGTGGGACTGGGTTCTGTTAATGAAGCCCATAGAGCGATGCTGAATGATGCTGAGGCTGAGAGTGATATTACTGTGAAATACTGTGAACCCCTCTGCTAAGGCTGGACGTTTTTAGCCAAGCGTTATCTAAACACGAGTTCTAATATCGAGTCGTGAAAAGGATTAGTTTTGTTTAAGACCCTGGTTGATCAAGATGGTGGCAAGGAAAATGATTCTTTATTATTTTTTAACGATTTAATTTGCTGTCTTTTATAGGTTGCATGTATCTTCAGTCCCAGAGTCTCTTCCATGTCGGGAGCAGGAGTTTCAAGACATCTACAACTTTGTCGAAAGCAAGGTCATGGACGGCACTGGAGGGTAGGTTCATCTTTAGCCTCCTTTTCATGGTCTAACACTCTCCCCCCCCCCCTCCTTTTTTAAAATTTGATTTAAATAAGCTGTACTCTCTTTAGAAACAAAGCCACACAATCGTCTTGTTAGAACATTTTAAAACCAGGGGCATATTACAGTTTGTTTTAATAACCAACAAATCTTATACTTTATAGGCTACTTTTATAGGATATTGTATTAGGCATCTGCTCGTTAACGCAGTTATCTAAATCAGCCAATCACATGGCAGCAACCTGATGCATGTAGACATGGTCAAGATGGCCTAGTGAAGATCAAAGCAAGCATCTCAGTGGGGGAAAAAATGACTGAGGGTGGCATGGCTGTTGTTACTGGACAGACTGGTCTGAGTATTTCAGAAACTGCTGAACTATTGGGATTTTCATGTATAGCCATCCAAAAAAAGAGAAAATGTTCACTGATTGGTAGTTCTCAAAATGCCTTGTTGACGCCAGATGAAATAGCTAGGCTGGTTTGAGCTGATAGAATTGCAAAAGTAACTCAAATAACCACTCATTGCAAACAAAGTATGCAGAAGAGCATCTCAGCATGTTGAACCTTGAGGCAGATGGCCTACAGCAGCGGAAGACCACCCTGGGTGCCACTCCTGTCACCTAAGAACAGGCAAACGAGACTAAAATGCACATTCAGATGGTAGAATATGGGGTAAACTATACTGCTCACAAAAACTAGGGGATACTTCAAGACAAAATATCCCATAATTCAATATGCAGATTTTTGTGAGCATTGTATTATTATATGATGTACAATTTCTGTTACAATTGCCTCTGCCATGAATATGTCCTGCTGTTAACTTAAAGAAATAATGTGGTATAGTGGTATTTGCGTTTTTACAGGTGTATGTACATTTCCGGAGTTCCTGGAACAGGGAAGACGGCGACGGTGCATGAAGTGCTCAGATCTCTGCAACAAGCGGCCGAGCAGGACGACATCCCACAATTTCGGTTTATAGAGATCAATGGCATGAAGATGACTGACCCACACCAGGCTTACGTCCAGATACTTCAGGTATGCAGTAATACAGATCGTCCTGCTTTCATCTTTCTGTGGGGTTTTTGTATAGTCATATGTTTGTTGTTATTGTGGTGCTGTGCTTGAGTAGAAACTGACGGATCAGAAAGCGACTGCTGATCACGCTGCCGCCCTGCTGGAGAAGCGCTTCAGTACACCTGCTCCGAAAAAAGAGACCACAGTGCTGCTGGTGGATGAAGTGAGTTTGGAATGAAAGCTTTTGTTATATCTTGCATGCAAGGGTGAAGGATAAAAAAATAATGAAAATCCTACTTTGAATATTTGAGCGGTTAATACACAATGCATATCTGTGATTAGTTTTACTGACAGTAGATTGCCCTTATCCTGGGCAAATTACAACTGATCAATTCTCAGTTTATGTTCACAATTATGTCATTTAGCAGATGCTCTTATCCAGAGCGACTTACTATTACACTTGCGTCTTGCAGTCAAAGCATTTGTGTGTTAAGGGCCTTGCTCAGGGACCCAGCTATATGTGTGTGTGTGTATGTGTGTGTGTATGTGTGTGTATGTGTGTGTGTGTGTATATGTGTGTGTGTGTGTGTATATGTGTGTGTGTGTGTGTGTGTGTGTGTGTGTATAAAACATGCACCAAACAATAATATCTAATGCACAGTACTGCATATTCATAAAATCAAGCATAGTTCTGTGTTTTCCCCAGACAGTATTTTACAATGGGAGTCAACAGGTTGTAGGTGAACAAGAATTTTTTTCTCCTCCCTCTAAACAAGATCAGTCAACCATTGCTGTGAAGTGGAGCAACAGCTCAAACATTATCCCCTAATTTTTGTGTAGTATATTTGGGAAACAGAAATGGCTGTGACAGCAACAGCTACTGTCTTATCTGTTAATAAAGACAAGATGCTTCAAAGAAAGAAAGAATGAAGTGCATGTGACAAATCAGTGATCAGTTTGTTGGGAACTTCGGCTTGCTCAACTCGTCTGAACTGCTCTCTTAACTCACATAACCAGCAACTGCAATAGCAGCTGGAGAGCCGTATGAAGGGCAGGACACATCTGATCAAAAAGCCACTCAATTTAACACCTAACAGTGTTTTGAAAAGTCACTATAGGGGTTTAAAAAGTCACCAGATATGGTGATGGACTTGCTAAGTTTTAGTCGCGTCAGATTTATTTATATAGCACTTTTTACAATGGTGCATGGTCTCAAAGCAGCTTTACAATATTATATTATTTTCAAGGCCAGTCCCAAACTGAGCAAGCCTAGGGGACAGTTGGCAATGTGCTTCAACATTTGGCAACTTGACTGATGAATCTTGATTTGAATCTTGGAAGGTGCCAGGAGATCTCAGTCGTGCCAGCTGGATAGTTATATAATAATGGAATTAAGTCTGGTTAGTGCCAATGAGGGGACTCGTATCCTCCTTGGATTTTTCATGTGTCCTATACCTTTTTAAAATTTAAACCACATGTATTTACACTTAATATTCGTTGCACCATCAGTCAGTCATAATGAAATCCTATTGCTGTGTCCTGTATAATATGGAAACCAGCTCGTAACACCGTACCCTTGTCATCTTACGGCTTTTATTTGTGAAAGGTCGCTGCTACACCAAAAGTCAGGAGTTTGTCATCTCTGTAATTTCTTCCAAAGTCCCAATTTCCTGAGTGTATTTACGCTCTTGAGGGTGTTACACACTGAATGTTTATCCGTGCTTTTTATTCAGATTATCTAAAAAATCTGAAAATAAGTCGATAGTTGTTTTATTCACTCGCTGTTAGATTTTTTATTTATTTATTTATTTTTGCTACTTCTGCAGGCGGCAAAAAGCACTGACCAATCACAGTCATTTCTGGTGCTATGTATATATAAAAATGTGATCAATGCAATGAATTATTTGAATCGTTTGATAGGACTGGTATTTAACAGCGTGACTGGCGCTGTGGGGAAAAATGAATTTGAACCAGACAGCAAAATTCCCAAATCAGTTGTGTTGCATCCGCTACATAGGCCTATAGTTCTGAGGCACAAAAATGCGTCTAATTATTTAGCATTTTAAACGTGGCTTTTTTTTGGATCGTGTTCGTTGTGTATTGGCCTTAACGGCCTTTAAACGTTATTTATACAGCGCTGATATCGATAATGCCATAAGTGCTACTACTGTGCACAGACCAGTTTGGCTCGCAAGTTTATTTTGGGCAGTGCTTCCCTGGATTTTTAATGTGTTCACTAGTTTGGAAGCACAGACGTCACAAGCCCTATCTGGATGATAAACCATGTTGGTGTGTTTTGCTCTCCTCCTCTCCTGATGAGATGAGTAAACATTCTCAACTGTAAACAATAACAGAGAACCTTCTGATCAGATAATCCCGTCTAAGTAGTGTTATGGACAAACCACTGCCTTAGTACTTAATGCTAATACTAAACAGGGTGCAGTGTTCTTTTTCTCCAACTTTCCAAGTTGGGCAAGTGACCAGAAAGTTCACTGTGCCAAACCAAATTTCTACTGTCCCAAACAGATATTTTCATTCTGAAGTGGTTATAGCATATAGATAAAAACACATAAGCTAAAACAGAAACAAAGGGTTCATGACATAAAAGTTATTATAGATCACCATGGGAAACCTGATCAGTTCAACAAAACTGCTCAAATTCCTCCCACTGACTTTTATTTCGGTTTTATTAGAAATAAATTTGCATTCACGTTCTAATTGTATTACCACTATTATTTAAGTTTGCTTACCTTCTGCAAACCATATCGGTACAGTACCGGCTACTAGGTTCCAGTCCATTTTTAATATGACGGCCGATCTTCTTTGAATAGTCTCTGAAAGCGCTTCTCTCTTTTAATCTCTCTTTTAATCTTTTCTTTCTTTATTTTACCTGCGATTCATTGTTTGCTTTCTAAAAGTTGAGAATCTGACTGCAAAAGAACCGCTTTTGTCTGCCGTCTGTTTCTTTTAAACTTTACAGACATTTCGGGTACAGAAACGTTAAAAGCAACGATTGACAATTGTGTGTTTTATTAGGGAATGAAGCTACCGACTCGATTTGCCTCGTGTTTGTGCTTTGCGTCGATGCTGTTTGTTACTGTGGGACTTTTCCTGTTACAGGGAACTGTGGCGGCCTATTGATTAAGGTATTGAACTATGGACCAGGAGGTCCAGGGTTCAAATCCCACCTCGGCTGCAGTTGGGTCCCTGAGCAAGGCCCTTAACCCACAATTGCATTTAATGTAAGACTGTAGTAATTGTATGTCACTCTGGTTAAGAGCGTCTGCTAAATGGCATAAACGTAAATGTAAAATGTTAACAGATGATAATGTTTTTGTTGACTGCACACACAAATGCACAAGACCATTTTTTGGATGAGGGATCAAATATTTGAAACGAATTGACCGTGACACCGTATGTATTGCTTTACTGAGTGCATCTAATAAACCCCTTGTGACCTAAGAAGTAAATAAGGCAATTACACTGACTAGCTTGTGCTGTCAGTATTAACACCCTTGGTAAAGATGAATAGAAATGTGTTTGTGGTAAATAAGTCTAGCCACTTATCTAGTGATAAACAAAAAATCTGTTTTTGCTGTTACAGCTTACAGGTTACAGCTGCTGCTCCACTTTTTTTTACCACATAGTTATTGATAATTCATGTTTCTAACTCTTTTAACTAACTTCAGAAGCATGTGGTGTAGAAGGAACTAGGTTAACAGTGGAGATGCCCCAAAAATTTCTGCTGCTGTAAGTTTTGTCCAAAATTGACAAATGAGAAATGCTAATGAAAGAGGAACAAAACTTCGCAGTTAATGTCGGACATACACAGACAACAACATCATAAAATCACCACCTACCAGTGATTAATATAAGCAGAAGCGGGGAAGCATTTATTACCTTTTAATAATTCAGAGACGTTATTTTTAACGTTATGTAAACGTCACATAACCACAGCATTTCTTTACGACTTGTTTAACAGGAAGGCTGTTAAGGTGTCGCGTTCAGCATGTGCACACTCGTACAAAATCCTCAACCCTTTTTGCCAGAATGATACCTTGTAATGGTGATGCACCTAAATATTGCACAGGAGAACCGGAGTAAGCAACTGCCAGCGGCTTGCCCTGCTATTTAAACCCCCTTGTCTCTAGTGGTCAGATCCATACGTTTCACAAAGCAGCTATCAGTAACATGAGCATTTACAAATGGGGCACAGAACGAAATGATTGAACAAGATGAAAAGATATAACTAACATCATTTCCTACAGTAATGACTCCTCTAGCTACAATGGAGGCAACGTAGAAAATATCTTGTAAACAAGTATTTTCTTCTTTTCACCTGGTGGTTAAAATATGCAATAAATGCAAATTATTTATTTTTTCATTTTTAGGGAACTTTCAGATCCAAAGTATGACCTTTTTAAAGGACATTTTCATTTCAAATGATTTGTGTTATAATTTTAGTTCAGTTTCAATATTCTATAAATAACCATACATAGAAAAAAATCGGTATTATATAAAATGTATAATGTTTTATATATATATATAAAATCTCACAGAATGTGAATTGGGGATAAAAGAAGCAGCAAATGTATTCATTAACATGTAACAAGGTTAACGAGAAGAAAAAAGTTCTAACTTGGTGAGAGAGCAGCGCTAAGTTATTTGTTAGCTGTGTAGTTCATTTCTAGATTTTTGGCATGCGTGCTAGCAGAGTTTATTGCTGATATTGTTACTTTTTGTCATGCTTTGCAATTTTATTTGTTGTACGTGTGGCATTTGAGTGAGTTTTAGTGTGCCCACACACAAGTGCAGAGTAGCTGCTTATCAAACAGTCTGCAGAGTTGATTTAGGCTTGTACTTTATTAGCTGCGTTTAATGACCAGACAGTTTTATCGCTTATCGCAAGTACAATGTAATGTTACTTGCTTATTTGGACCAAAATTTAGTTTAATCGGACCAAAGAACGTGAAAGCAAATAAGAAAAAGAAGACACAAGTTGCCACTTGATGAACAGAGCGGATGCAAAGCGGATCAGTGAGATATGGGAGGATTTCTGGGATCCCCGGGAGAATTTATGCTTTTATCAAAGGTCAGGAAATCCAAAAAATTGTTGACAAGAGCAAAACCAGCGGGAGGTGACCACACCCACCACTTTCTTGATTTTGTTCAAGTGCAGTCCCTCAAGAGAAGGCGTCAGATCCCACTGGATAAGTTCTTCAAACGTTGACTGGAATTTAGTACATAAATTATAGCAAATCCCGTCAGGTAACATAGGGCGTGTTCATTTAATTGGACCAGCGGTCCACAAAGCGGAACAATATAAAGTAACAGATTTATTACAGTCGTTTTTGTAAATGCTATTCAGTTGTCTATTGGATTGGATTTGAATAACTTAAATGTATTTGGTGTGCACTGTGCAACAGTATTATCTAGATATCCAGCAGATACTCCATATTAAACAGCTTTGACTGGGATCAAGGGCAAAATTTCTAGGCTGTGTGTATCCTTTCTGCTACTTATTTGTAACAGGTGTAAATGGTGCTTGTAAGTCTATACACCTGTCCTATTTGAAGTAGTACTCCTTTGTTTGTCGCCCACTACCTGTATGTTCTGTCTCACTTATAAATATATAAACTGGTCTCATGTGGCAGAATTTCAGTGTAGTTCATAATGCTGTTTATCAAGTTGTTTTTTTTACCATGCTCTTACGTGTTAAAGCGTTTCCCCTACACAGGATCGTAAGAGTACATGCTTTTTAATCAGAGATACGCATGTCTTCACTTAGTTGCCTAGTAAAAATGCACTTTATATTAAGTACAGTAACCTTAAAAGTCTGTGTGACTATCTAGCCAGCGTCCATTTGTTTAACCTGTTTCACAGTGCGTAATCCGGCCGTTAAGTGGAACATGTCATTATATGTACAGTAGCAATATTCAATAACTGCTAAATATTCTTGCCATTGGCATTAGGGTCCCTAGAGTAGTGCGGCAGTGAATTATGGCCTTAGAAAGAGGAAGCAAAAGTCTTGCATTGCAGACAGAAATATTCCGTAGTCACACAATGACTCGGTTCTACCGCTGTCAGGAATATTTCCTCATAGCCGTAGGTGTGACACCAGATTGTAATCTTTTTGCTGTTCAAAGCTGTGATTTGTGCTTTAGTACAGTTCTAGCCAACAATTATTTTATTGATTTTAACAGCGTAAATATCAAACTGCTTATATAAACAAACTTGTATAAGACTGTAGTTAGTCCTCTTTTGTTCTTCATCATTCCACTGACTAACACGCACAGCTTTGCCAAAATGCAGAAGCTTGTGTGTGTGTGTGTGTGTGTGTGTGTGTGTGTGTGTGTGTGTGTGTGTGTGTGTGTGTGTGTGTGTGTG
>JAUZST010086405.1:0-46222 GCA_034779995.1 Parotocinclus haroldoi
GAGAGAGAGAGAGAGAGAGAGAGAGAGAGAGAGAGAGAGAGAGAGAGAGTGTGTGTGTGTGTGTGTGTGTGTGTGTGCACTCCGTCTTCCTATACTTGTGAGGACCAAATGTCCTAAGAATGACAGAAAAACCGGACAGTCTTGACTTGTAAGGACCGTTAAAAAATCCAGAGGTGGAGATTAAGTGGAGGTGTAGCACTACTACAGCACAGGTGTATCATTCGAACTACAGTAATCATTAAGTCAATGGAAAGTCCCCACAAGGATACAGTCAAACGTGTGTTTTGTGTATACACAGTTTTCCTATACGTGTGAGGACCTAATGTCCTCAGAATAATGGGAAAAACCTGGCAATTTCGACAAGTGAGGACTATTTTGCTGGTCATAACTTCTTTAATTGTTTTTTTCCCTTTACAAATATCGAAACTTTTAGTCGCAAAGCGAAAGTGCCAAACTATTTGTTTTAGGTTATTAGGGTTAGGTCTATGTATTGCATTAATTAACTACAGCATTTCTGTAGGAGCCAAGTATCATCAGAAGGATAGAAAAATCAGGCATTTCCTATCCTTTTGTGGGCATTTTGCTGGTCCCCATCGAGAAAAGATGTTGTTTGCTTTACGGAAACTGACTTGATTTTTTGTAAAACCAAGAGAGGCAAAAGCTCTCCATCGGGTTCCTAAGGTTAAGATTATGGGTAGGATTAATTAGCTACAGTAATCATTCTCAGTGGAAAGTCCCCACCAAGATGGCAAACCTTTGTGTGTGTGTATGTATCTTTGGCGCGACTGCCTAACCCCACCTCCCGCCCGCCCGCCGGGATAGAAGGAGAGAGAGAGAGATAGAGAGAGAGAGAGGGGGGGGGGGGAGAGGGAGAGAGAGACGTAAGCAACTTGTCGCATCTCAACCCTTAAATGATGAGAAGTGTAGAAGCGCATGCGCACAGGTTTTCTTTCCGCCACACCACACTCACTACCGCATATACAATTGATCTCAGAAGAGGATGCTCGCGCTGTCGCGTGTGTGTGGTGTTTTTGTTTAGATATCAAAATGACACTGACATGGCTCTAAGCAACCACAGAAAGACAGCAAATGAACATATACAACGTCGAAAATGCCCACCCTTCCATTTTGTAGAACGTACACAAATTCCGCAGAGAAAGAGAGAAAGAGAGAGAGAGAGAGAGAGAGAGAGAGAGACAGAGAGACAGAGAGGAGGATGAAGGGGGTGGTTTAATGCGACAGTTCTGTCAAAACTGCCTTCACTATAGCTGAGCAGATTCCATCATTGGTTTATGAATAGTTCAAAATAATTTTTGTGAAAAGCTAAAAATGTCATGTGTGCTTGGTACAGGATGAAGGAGGCTGAGTATGAGGAAGATGATGTGCCAGTGATTCTGCCAAGTCAACAGTAAATACACGCAGAGGTGAACTGGTACATACAGGACAATGAACTATGACCTTCAAAGAGAGTGTGTGAGAGAGTGTGTGTGTATGTGTGTGTATGTGTGAGAGAGAGAGAGAGAGAGAGAGAGAGAGAGAGAGAAATAGATAGAGAATTAAGTGCAGGGTTTGGTTAATGCAGGGTGACAGCTCTTTCATGCAGTAATGATGGTGGAGAGAAGCGAGCTCCACTCAACCCGATACTATACTGACAGTCAAACACAATGCACACAGATATTCACACACACTTACCAAGCATTCACCCAAACATGCATTTACACAAACCTATCAAACTTAAACACTGCAGTACGTCAAATGGACTAATCTGCATGGTACAAGGTCTGTCTATGATATGGGTAATGTGCATTTTGTTTATGTTTACCTTTTTATTTGGTCTGTTTTAGGTAAAATGTAGTCAAGGCACAGTGCTCAACTTATTTTACAGGGGAACACAGACAGACATGCAGACACATATATGCTTTTATCAACTGGCCTTCCTGGTAGCCTTGGGCAATAGTGCACTGCATCACAAAGCAGGGGAGTTTTAAAGTAACAGCCCCAGTGTAGAGGAATCTCTCTGTCGGTCTGTCTCTCTCTCTCTCTTTCCCCCCTCACACACACACACACGCACGCACACGCGCACACACACACACACACGCACGCACACGCACACACGCACGTGCACACTGTGGGGACTTTCCACTGACATAATATACTGCTCACAAAAATTATACTTTAAAATGAATTCTCCCAGCATGAAATATGCGCTAATTTTGTGAGCAATGTATTACAGCTGCCGTATAATGGTACACTTACCACCACATTTAATTTTAACTTTAAGATATGTGTTCTAAAGCACAGTCCATCGCTGGGACCAAAAATGTATCCACATGACAAAAGTATACTTCTGAAGATATTTCTGTTATTGGGGTTGGGGGGCAATTGGTCTTCACAACTATATATAAACCCAAACTCCTCCAACACATACATACACACATGTACACACACACACACATGTACACACACACACGTACACACACACACGTACACACACACACGTACACACACACACACGTACACACACACACACAGTGAGCTAGAAGTGCTGTGCATTGTAATAAAGGACTGCAGTGGTTCAGCCTACCCTCACAACAACATTATGCACCGCATTGCACACAGACACACTCCGACTCAGGCACACACCTCGGAGTAAACTACACTATTCTCATGGAAAAAACAATCACAGCTTTAAGAAAAAGGCTGGTAACATAGTTAACTTAATACTTAAGTTCTCAAAAAGTCAAGTTTTACTTAATGAGATGAGTTTAAGGATTAAGTTGTAAAAAATGTCAGATATTAATAGTAAAAAGTTGAAAAAGGCTGTTAAAGTCAAGGCTAAAGGCTATTAGCAGTTCCACGGCTTGGATGGTCATCAATTCACGTTTAGAAAAACTGACTATAGCTGAAGAATATTCAGTATTGTTCAGTGCAAATATTTAACATTTACATTATCTTGCAGACACTGTTATTCTAAAGCTGATGCAATTTTTCCAAGTTCAATCTATGCACTATAGAGTTAAGTACCTCCATGCATTCCATAGCATTATCTATAAAGTGACTCAGTGAATAGCACTGACAGGGTAGGACTCTCGCCTCACAGAGAAGGACCAGTCTTCAAGCCCTGTGTGAAGTTTGTATGTCCTCCCTGTATCCGTGTGGGTTTACTCTGAGAGCTCTGGTTTGCTCTCAAAGTCTAAAGACGTGTTTGTTAGGTCAAGTGGTGTCTCTAAAGTACTCCTAGTGTGCTTTAGTGCGAGTGGGTGTATGTGCCCTATAATGGATTGGTGCCTTGTCTAGGAATAGTTCCTGCCCCTATGCTGCCGGCTAGGATCAAGCAGATAATGAATTAATGAATTATCTATAAAGTCCAGGGTAGTCTAACATACTGTACCTCCTATATTTGGAGGTACAGAGTATCTACTGTTTTTTAAACCAGTATAGTTTCAAATCAAGCTGTGCTTCCCTTATCAGCTCCAGTCCTCATGCTGTTACTAAGAACACATCAGAGGGCAATAACTTCCCTTCCCTTCCTCCAGCCGACTGACCTTCAAAACTTTCCTGCTGTGGGCACAATAATCTACAATGACTCCTGTTGCTGGACTAAATAATGACAATATGCATACTCTAATATTCTCTGAATATAAGTTACTATATTAAATAGTTTATTACTATATTAAATATACTCTATTGTGTTATATTCATTAGTTTTATATTCCCTAACTTATTGTACTCTTCATAATATGTTTATTACATGTTATTTTATTATATTTTCTTTAAATATGTACTCTCATGATTTTTATATGTAGCTTCTGTTTGTTTAAACTATTACTAAAACCTTATTAATAGAATGATTTGGTTTAGTTCCTACATGCATCCTCTAGGTCGCCCAAGGAGGCTGGGTCGCTTTTTGAGTTTTGATCCTTCTAAGGTTTCTCCTTTATGACATTTCGGAAGTCGATTTTTGTAAAGCCTTGTTGTAAGAAGTTGTTGTAAAAAATTAACTTGACTTTTACTTTTGAATACAAAAGTAAATCCTAGTTTATCTAAGATTCATCAATAGATCTATTAAAGATTAGAGTGCCCTTGATCAAGACCTTTATCCCACTGTTACTTGGATTGTATGACTGTTTCAGTTGTGTGGTTCTCTGGATAAGGGCATCTGCCAAATCACTAAATGTAATGCTGAATCAAGGAACAAACCAAGGTAGAAAACCATATGAGCCATAACACTTTGCATTTCAGTACTCTGGATAGTGTCATTCACAGTCTTGATTGTCACAGTATAAATTGTGTGCCCATAGACTACACTATAGGTGTCTCTATTGTAGAAAAATGTCATAATCCATCCAGGCTCAGGCCACTATAATACTGTATTTACAAAATGTATAACTTCAACACCTGGAGGTGCCTCATACCAGCCCTGCAAAAGAAGGCATCTAACTATAGACCAACCAGTAATACAGCTATATTTTTGTTTATATTAGGATAGTCGTTGAGCCAACATGTAATATAATTAAAACTGTGAATTAAATTGCACTTAGATATGCAAATTCACTACCTATGTCTAAAGCCTAAGCAAGTTGTGCATGTTGCAGCTGTTCCCAGCAACCAATCACAGATCACCAGTGGGTAAAATATACTGTACAATATTGTGCAAAAGTCATGTTTCATCTTTAGATTAGATAGTGTTGTTTTAGCTATTATATAATGAGTATATATACACTGCTCACGAAAATTTCAATATAAATATGAAGCATTAAAAAAGCAAATGATGGTGAACAGAAGGCTGTCAAAATAAGAGTGCCACACATGGACGGTTCAGCAGGGTGATTACCCAACACACTGACAGTGATGGGGGGCATGGACAGGATCAGATTGTCAGTTCTTGTGGGATCCTCATCATATTCATTTTAAAATATCCCCTCATTGTGTCATGATGTCGGTTGTTTTTTTTTTGCTGCCTGATGGATTGAATGCCAAGGGCATACAATGTTGGTTTTTGGACTTGCCATTTACTTGCAGAGAGTTTTTTCATATTCTCTGCATCTTTTGATTATATTATGGACTAAGTTGTTATTAAACTGTTGAACAAAAAACAGTGGTGAACTGCACCTCATCCTTGCTTGTGAATGAATCTTTATGGGATGCTTCCTTTATACCCAATCATGACACTCATCTGTGGAATGTTTCAAACAAGTTTTTTTGAGTATTTCTCAACTTTCCCAGTCTTTTGTTGCCCCGTTGCCCAATTTAGTGGATAATAAAGTTTATCCATTTGAACACTAAATATCTTGTCTTTGTAGTGCATTCAATGGAATATAGGCTGAAAAGGATTTAAAAATCATCACATTCTGTTGTTATTGATGTTCCATACAATTTGGATTGTACATGCTTAGTAGTCAATTGCTAAAAATTCTAATCTAATGGTGGTCTACTACATCTGCACTGTATTTGCACTACATATTACACCAAAGGTCAATCTGTATTAGCCAATGTATATTAGTATGTAAACATTTTCAAATGTCATAATGATTGATCAGCAGTCCACATCAGCTCTATCAACGTTTAAGTCAGTTTAAGACAGAAACTGAGTCTTACAATAATGGTCAATCATTCGGACATACTGCTTTTAATGTATTACTGTTTTCAGCTATTTTATTCACCCTACAGTTGCAAAAAGGCATCTGCAAAAAGAGGCAATAAATTATTATAAACAATAAGTCAATTATTTTGGTAAACAAGAAAAGTGTTCTACTTCATGGTCTCTTCAATTATCAACTCCACAAAGTAAGCCTGTTTGGCTTTTATCACAGAATTGCAGACTATTTGTATAATTTTCTCCAAATCCATCTTGTATGCTTCTCCAAAAGTCTAGAAGGAATTCCTCTCAAATTAGATTTAAGGTCAAATATTTTTTAGTTCAGATTGAAAGATTGTGGGTGGAAGGCCATCTGTCACAGATTTCCTTCTCTTTCTTTTTTGATAGCATAATTTGTACACAACGTTGAGCTATGCTTAGGGTCATTATTTTGCTGAAAAACAAATAACTGTCCAACTAGGCACTCACCAGATGGGAGGGTGTGCTACTGCAAACTGCTGTGATAACCATGCTTGTTCAATATGCCTTAAATTTTATAAAATGCACCAGCAAAACAGGAGCACCAGCAATACGCCATTACACCACTTCCCCCATTCTTCACAGTGGGGGCCACACATGCTGGCATCATCTGCTCGCCATCTCAGCATCTCTCAACAAAACAATGGTTGGTGCCAAAAAAAGAATATCTAGGCAGAACGAGTTTCAGTTGTTCTTGTTTCGATTTGCTGTGCTGTTCTGCCCACACCAATCTTTCCCTAAAAAGACATCCCTAAGAAGAGGTTTCATGGAGGCAAATAACCACTTGTAATCTGCTCTTAATGGTTTATGTCAACATATGTTTGTTGCTTTAGAGCCATTAAGCATTTATTTCAGCTATAATCTATCAAGTGATCTCTTAGGCTAATGATTCTATTATACTTGCCATCTGCAGAGGTAGCACAAAATTTTCTATTATTCTAAATGATTGTCCCTCGTTCTTAAACTTTATAACGGTACACTTATGATTCCCCTTTTCAAATTTTGTTACTATATCATGAATTATTAGGACACTAAACCTTCCCCCACCCCTGCTTGAAAGTATCATTTACATCAGGTCAAGGTATAGTGCAAGGTAGAGTGCAAATAGTATGGTATGTAATACTTGTAACTAGTCAGCCACGATTTTACAACTGCATTCACAATATTTTTGATGGCACCTTTGGTGACCCCTGCAGGATTTGCTCAAAAATGTTTTCTGTTTATCTCCTCCCCCTTCCCCCCATATGAGATGTCTGCCCATGCATTTTGGTCCCAGTACTGGGATCCTACATTGACCCATATTGGACTATTTTTAGCTTGCTATCCACTTAGGAGACTGTGTCTGAGCCATAATGTGACATCCAGCAGTTTTATTAACATACATAAGTAGCTACTCTACCATGTTAGTATATCAAAAATGGTAAAGGTCCTTTGGCTTAAAGTTTGGACAACCTGCTGCGATGCATTTTGCTTTTACTTAGTTTTTCTTCTTACAGTTGTAAAAAAGGCATTGAGGAAAGGGACACTTAGAGACCAGTTGACCTGTTGGATGCTTCTGGAATGTGGGAGGAAACCCATACAGACATGGGGAGAACAGGCAAACTCCACATAGTCCAGACCAGAAACTGAACCAGCATCGTCTTGGTCCTCCCAAGGTTTCTTCCCTATAACATTGAGGGAATTTTTCTTGCCACTTTCATGCTAGGCTTGCTTGGATATGGATGTGAGCATAGATATTTAAATATCAGCACAAAATGAAAGACAAAGTAAATGTAAGAACTACTGTTTATTATTTATGTATTGCATTTTTCATACTCTCAGGGTCATGGGAAAGCCGGTGCCTATCAGTAGGAACGACCCTAGATAGGGTGCCTTATGTAGAGCACACACACTTATATACCCAATCACACATTAGGGGCACTCTAGAAACACCAGTTAAACCTAACATGCTTCTATAACTTTGGACTGTTAGAAGAAACCTGGAGTAAACTCATGTGGACTTTGGAAAAAATGCAGACTCCACACAGAAAACACCCAGACCACTCCACCTGGGATCAAACACAGGACCTTCTTATGTGAGGTGACAGTACCAACAGTGCTACCCACCGTGTTGACCACCCATTTGATGCCCATGTGAAAATGAAATACCTCAAGACAATGTTTTTAACTTCATGAGTAGCTTGATAAGTGTGATTTTTTTTCATGCCTGTCAGAACAGAGATTCAATGTTAATAGTGTTCATCCTTTACGTCAAACTCATTTTCTCATCAATTTCTCAAACAATATATAGTAGTAATGGCTGATATGAATAAATGTGCATTTTAAGTGTGTAAACAGAAGTCTTTCTAGTGGATTTCTAGTGGGTATACAGCACATACTTTTATATTACACAGGCTATGTTTCAGTTTATTTACATACACTCATCAAATACTTGATTAGAAGCAGGAATACCAGAATATGTTGGAAACACTCCTTTGAGACTTTGCTCCATGTTAATATGAATGCATCACACAATTTCTGCAGATTCTTCAGTTGCATTTTAGGCTAAATAGCTCCCATTCTACCACACCCAAAAGTGTTCTATTGGAATCAGGGCTGATGACTGGGAAAGCAACTGAAGAAGACCGAACTCACTGTCATCTTCATGAAGCCAGTTAGAGATGACAGTTTGTGCTGTGGGACATGCATTAGTGTGCTGGAAGTAGTCATTAGATTATTGGTGATGAAACCACACACATTGTCAGGAACAATACTAAAATAGGCTGTAGCAATAAAGTGGCAGTGGCATTAATGTGCCTAAATTGGCTAAGAAAACACTAGTATGCCATCTCCACCTGCTGACACAAGGCAGGTCAATGGATTCATGTAATTTTGTACCAAATTCTGATCCTACTGTCTGTGTGCCTCAGCAAAAATTCAAGATTAATCAGAAAAGTCTTTAGCTGTCCAGATTTTGGCAAGTCTGCGACCAGTGCTTCTTCAGCTTTCTGTTCTTGATTGGTAAACAAAAGTGTTCACCTTGTGTTGTAACCCATCTGCATCAGGCTAAACATCTGCAATCTAAGGCACTTTTCCGGTCACCAGAATTGTACAGAGAGGTTATCTGTTCTAGTAGACTTTCATCTCAAATAACTCTGGCCACTCTCCATTGACCTCTCTCATCAACAGGGTGTTTCCATCGAAAGTAAGTGCTGCGTACTGTATATAGTTTTTTTTTCCCAGTAATGGGGTTTCATTGCCCCATTTTGAGTAAAGTTTAGAGTATAGTAGTTCTCTAGTAATTCTCTAGTTTTCTAGTAGACAACTATCTATATTGGTGCATGCTTACTAAAGATCATATTTTTCCTATTCTGAGGTTTGATTTGAACATTGCCTGAAGCTGCTATCACACGACTGGATGATTAGGTAATTGCATGACAGTTACTTTTCTGCATTAATGCTGCCATCACAGAAGGCACACTACGACAGAACCTGAAAGAAATACATGTACAAAAATTCATGTAAGGAACACAGAATTTTTTTGATTTGGGGTTGTGTTTAAAGCCAACTAACAGTCAGTTCGAAACAACACCAGAATATGCAGAACTAATATACTGACTTTATTCAAATGATTTCCACCATCCCTACAAATACTACACATTACACCACTGCTTTGTCATTTCATAAGTTACAGCACAATTGCAGTAAATCCTAATAAGTAAGTCCTAGTTAGTTTTAGGTAATGTGTACATAAACTATACAGTTTAAATGACTGAGTAAACCAGGTCTAACCATATTTAGATAGGAAACAATATCTGTTACCAAGTAATGTAACAAAATCAAAGATCACCAACCTGCTTCAAAAAATATTAAGCTGCCTGAGTCTAAGAAAAATAATTGTCAGTGCTTTTATCTCTTTACTTCTCAGCTGTGCAGGTCTCAAAAGTTTATGCTCATAATTCCAGTTTAAAATATTATTTACATTACGAAAATGTCTTATTCGAAATAAAAATAAAATACTTACTTTACACATTTTGATAATAAGTAATTTTAAGCATTTCATCATAATAGTAAATCTACTACTGATTGAGAAATTAAAACTTATTTTTTATTTTTATTTTACCATAACAACTAAAGGCAATGGGTTGTCTTTTTGCACTACAAACCTGTTGGTAAATTTATAACCATATATGTTATAATGGGAAATAGTTGTGGATTGTTCATCTATTGTGTACTAAACCTTACACTTTCCTTTAATACTATGTAACTTAAGCCTACAATCATAGCTCACGGTATATAATTTCCTCTCTCTATATGCATCCATCTAAGTATACTGCACGTTATGCACATGAAAAATTTTTTTTTAGTATTCCCAGTTGGGTTTCCTATGGTTAAATGTAAAAAAAACCCCAAAACTTTTCCTAACAAGGGGAGGCGCTCATGCGCATGTGAGTGTGATAGTGAGGGGGTGGCACAGCGGGTGGAGGCATGGACAGAGGTAGGCTCTGGGGCTCTGCTGGCATTCCGTGCGCACCTGGGTGTAGAGGGTGATTGTGGGTAAAATGTGAAGGAGACTGAATCTGGAATGCAGCGGTAGATTCTGGGCTGGAGGCGCCAGTGGTGCTGGTGGCTTGTATGCTGCGCTGGGCTGTGAGTTTGGGTGGAGGCTGCTTATTCTTTGCCAGTTGGATAGAAATGTCGCTGGAGAGTTCCGAGGTGCTGCGATCTCGCTGGTGAGGAGGAGGCCAGGTGTCAGGCTGCAGAAACTGACTGCTGTAGTCGCTGCTTTCTGACAGACGGGGGCGATAGAGTGCCGGGTGAGGCCTGTACATCTCCTCTTCAGAGTAGCGCTTCATAAACAGATACACAGACATCACACCAGCACCCTGACAGAAAGACAGGATAACAAATGAGAGAAAAATAAATGCAGAAAAACAGAAAGTAGAAAAAATCCTAGGAAAAACAGAAGGAAAACAAGTAAACACAAAATAATCACAAGTCAAATTACAGGTCAAACTGCAAGTTGCTGAAGTGAGTCAGGGAGTCCCCAGAGGTGACTTTTGAATAAGTAAGGAATCATGAATGAATATTTTTAAACAATAGGATACAGGTTGAAGGGATCATCGCTTGGCACTGCAACAGCGACCCCTGCTGACTCTGCGATGGACTGGCTTCTCATTCAGAGCACATTTATGCCTGCATTCTGTGAGTCTCACATCACGGTTATAAATCTGAGACAAGGTTGTCTCGTACAAGCAGACCTCACACCTCTTCTGGGTGTTTCGGGAAACATCTGTATTATAACAGTACAATAGAGTTCACCTGACAATATCCTGGTAATCTGTTTTTAAAGGACAGCGCAACAAACACAGCATCATGATTGGTCTCTCTTTATGCTTAGGAGACCTATCCGGTTTCTCTCTTGGCAGGGTTTACAGTCTTTCTCTCCACTCTTCAACAGTCCATCACTTTAGTTTAGTGCTCAAAAAAAATAAAATATAAAACAGATTTCACCACAGACTACTGAAAGTGTGTCCCTGATGATAGATGTACAAAATAAGGATAGTTTTGCTTGCTTGCAGTGACTTCCCTGTTGTCCATTGTGGATAAAAGAGATAGTAAAAGAGATGCTGAAGTGAGTTCACTCATTCATTATCATGCTACCATTAGTTAAATTAGCTGTCTATGTGTTAATGAGCTATTCCACTCCAATTATGTTATATATACTTCTTACAAAAATAAGGGGATATTTATTTATATTATTTTGAAATATACCCTAACCTTTGTCAGGTTTTGTAAGCCGTGTTTCAAATACAGATTTGAATATGTGAATCTGATGTATTTAACCAGATTTGTGAACCTGATGTATGACACCACTGCTATGAGGTTGCGACAAAATTCTTAAATCTGCCAAGCAAGCAACATCACAGTACAAGGAAAGTATACAAGCCAACCAAATAGATAACAAGGATGGATGCAAATACTTTTGAATATGGAGGCTGTAGGATAAGGCTACATCTTTGAAATGTTTTTTTACACTGTGGGATGTCTGTAGAGTATTGGTGTCCACTGTAGAGTACTGCATTACAAAGCATTGTAAATACGGACAACATAGAAGATTCATCAGAAGAAATTCTTCCCTACAGTATAATCACCAATGTCTAAAGAATGCAACATAAAGAAAGTTAGAGGCACTATGCAATCAAGTGCTGTGGTCTTGTGAAGAAAACATACAATAATATTGCTGCAATCACCAATGAAATGAAATGTTTCAAAACAGTTGCCTTGCCAACTGTTGGTTGGTGTTTCTACTGTTTCTAAGTTTTGGGTTGTGTGGAAGCACTGGAGATCGGGATGGAAATCCCACCTCTGCCCCACTGTTGGGTCCTTGAGCAAGTGATTTAACCCACAATTACTTAGATTGTGAAACTGTACCGGTTGCAATGTTTGCTCATATCTGCTAAATGACTTAAATGTACATGTACATTCCTACAGTGCATATACAGACTGAAAAGAAGCACAGACAAAAATGGTGTAGCTAAATACGAGATCTGTTTATCTCTCACCTCTTTAAGGAGGAATGAGCTGGCAGCGAATGCAAATGACCAGCCATAATGATAATTAAAAAAGTGCTCTGGTTCTCTTGGCCTGTTCATCACCTCATCATTTATACTGGAAATGTAAAGCACCAAGCCCACCACAAGACTCAGACCTGACAGACAAAAAGATAGAGGGAGCGGGAGGGAAGAGGGAAAGACAGAGAGAGATATATAGTAAAATGTCAACAAATTCTATAAAACCAGTATAAACCACTTATGAGACTTTGAAATGTATTACAAAATAAATAAAAATACAACAGCAGCACTTGGATTTGTTGATTATCTTACTGAAAACTATTAGTTGAAGAATTGTGTTATCATCATTAGTACAGTACATTAATACTTAATGACAATATTGTGTTTAATTGATATTGTTTAAAATAAAACATTATGTGCAACGTAAGCTCATCATACCTAACAGTGTGTAATACCTCAGTGAGCATAACAGCCGTGATTTATCTTGGGAAGGAAACGTTTCTGAATGCAGGTGACATCACTCTTTCCTTGAATGTCTTACTTGTCATTCTAGGTAGTATCACAGGTTTTTAAGAGGACAGTCCAGATGTGTGACTACTCCTGAATGTTTATCATACCGATTACCCACATTTGCAGCCCTGAGAATTTTCATCTTTGAATGTAGTTGTGGACAGTTGCATAATGTTGTTTGTTTATTTGGTTTTACTTAACGTCGCATCTGCATCAGTGGCCAACACGTACTAGGTTATATCTACACACAAGGTCATATTAGGACTAGTTATATATACACACTTAAGTTAATGACAATTTAGATTAATTTAGATTAAACCCACGCTGACACAAAAAGGACATGCAGACTAGAGGGTGACACGGGAGTGGATTTTCATTCCTGCCCCATCCCACTCCCACAGACAATAATCTTATCCCATCCCAATCCTGGGTCGGAATTAAAAAAAAATTCCTGTCCTGTCCCACTCCTGGTAAAATGACTCCTACTCCCATCTCGCTCCCATTCTAAATGACTCCCGCGCCTGTACCGCTCCCATTTTTTCTACTTATTTTAATTTTCAGGCAATACAATTAAATTTAATCTTATCCCCATTCATTTGTGGTAAGGGAGCCTTAATCAAAAAAACTTAGCTAAATGCCACAAAACATAAGGACATGGAGGACCAGCTGCTAAGTCCCTGTTGAATAAACCCAAACATAATATAAAGCATTTTACGTATTTATTGAGCAATTATTTATTTAAAACATTAGGTATTAATTTGCCTAAAGAAAAAACTGCAGAAAGCAAGAAAACTGTTGTCAACCCACAAATGTGCATAAAAGCATTACTTTCACAATTCACATACTGTGCCTGAGTTTTGTATAAAGAAAAAAGTGCATATGAAGCTATATAGATAAGTCGTTACTTCTGACTTTGCGTTGCAAATAAATTTTTACGATATCAGTTTCTGTGCTTGGCTGCATCTGAAATCACATATTTTCATACTATACAGTACCCGAAAGCAGTAGGCGAGAGCATGTATTGTATCCGAATACAAAGTATGCGATTTCAGAGGCATCCCTTTTGTTTACTCCCTCTATTGCTGCTGTTCTATGAATTCCAGTGAGAAGCTGTGGCTGGAAGCACCGTTGACTTCTGGGCCGTGTAGTTCTTTACAATTGCGTTACTGTAGGTAAGCGGCAGTGCCTATTCTATGGTTATCTTTTGTCTTATTTCTTGGTTCCCGCTCCCGTCTGCTCCTGTTAACTTTTTCATCCTGTACCGTCCCAATCACGTGAGTAATAGTTAAGTTGAGTCCCACGGGAATCACGTGACCTGTGGAATTCCTGAAAAAATGTCAACCTCTAAAGCAGACTCCACACAGGAAGGACCCAGAACGCTCCACCCTGGGATCGAACCCGGTGCTACCCACTTAGCCACTGTGTCGCCATGTTTCTCAGTAAAATAATGAGCAAAAGGCTAAACATGGTTGGCCAGCTGTTCAATGTAGGCATTCTTGTCATTAACCTGAATCACTGAAACAGCCTTCTCATTGAAGGATTTTTTTTGCCCACTTGTAACTTTGTAACTTGAGGTAGTGAGGCCTACTGCATGCCGGTCTGCTCCATAAGGTCATATGCAGTTCCTGGTGTGGGGCTCTTTCAGAAATTGGTTATGAAGTACAAGTGTTGACTTATAGAAGCAATTCGTGCCCTGATGCCAAGTGATTTTTATTCTCAGTCTGTCTGTCACAGTTCTGAGAATTTCCTGTAGATTGGGATTTTTTCCACTGCTGGTAAACCTGTATGACCATATGCTTCGATACACTGGCAAATTCAGCTACTTTCTTCACATTACAACCTATGATTTAATCACTCCTTTTTGCCATTAATTATTAATCTGCTTTATGGCATATTACCAATTCTTCTCAATCTATGAATCCCATTTCACACCCCACTGCTTTTTTGGCCTAATCATTCCCATGCAATTATATATGTAGAAAAATTACTACCACCCTAAACACTCAAGACAACACAATAAACATATTGTTTCACAGAATACAATGCAGACATCTGTAGTTTATCTTTTTCATTCACCTTTCAGTTGCGACAAAATGCCTTGATGCAATGAATAAATACGAATAAAATATCTGATGTTGATATATGTTTGCTGCTGGGGTTCTGTGAAGCATTTATTTTAGCTTTACAGGTGCTGCTAACTGGCGTTTTCTACCCACTACTGATTTCTTTAAGCTGGGAATTTGCAGCAGAGGTTACATTTGGACCCTCTGCAATAACTCTTGATGTTCTAAAAACAAACAAAGAAAAAAATGTAATATCCAGTGTTAAATCTGATTTTGCCATGTTTATTCACAAGGTATTTAAACTTCATCAACAGCTTTTCATTTGCATTAATCATAAGTGCTGGTGTTAAGAATCTGGCAATCCAGATTCGTTTGCTTTTGACCCAGAACAGCATGCACTCGTTTTAAAGCTCTTAGCAGTTTGTAGCTCTTTGCAGTTTCATTTCTTACAGTGGAGGAAATAATTATTTGATCCGTTGTTGATATTTAAGTTTGCACACTTACAAACATGTGAAAAGTCTGTAATTTTTTAGGGTAAGTTTAATTTAACAGCGAGAGATAGAATATATAACAGAAAATCCAGAAATTACATTGCATAAAATCTATACATTTTATTTGCATTTTGCAGAGAGAAATAAGTATTTGATCCCTTACCAAACATTAAAAGCTCTGGCTCCTACAGACTAGTTCGATGCTCCTAATAAACTTGTTACCTGCATTAAAGCCAGCCATCTTAAATTGTCCCCTGTATATAGACACCTGTCCACAGACAGAGTTCTAAGGATGTCAGGGACAAGATCATAGACCTTCACAAGGCTGGAATTGGCTTCAAAAGAAAAAAAGCTGGCTGAGAAGGAGACAACTGTTGGTGCTATTGTAAGAAAATATAAGAAATACAAAATCACTGTCAATCAACTTTGATCTGGAGCTCCATGCAATGCAAGGCATGTTTTGGGGATGTTTCTTTGCTAAGGGCACAGCACTACTTTAACGCATCAATAGGAAAACGAATGGAGCCATGTACCGTCAATCAAGATTGACAACCTCCTTCCCTCTATCAGGACATGGCGAAAAAATGGGTCTTGGCTGGGTCTTCCAGCGCAGCAATGACCAAAACATACAGCCAAATCAACAAAGGAGTGGCTCAAAAAGAAGCACATTAAGGTCATGAAGTGGCCTAGCCAGTCTCCAGACTTCCAGTCTAACATAGTAAACTTATGGAGGGAGCTAAAGGTCTGAGTTTCCAAGCGACAGCCTCAAAATATTAATGATTTAGAGATGATCTGCAAAGAAGAGTGGAACAAAATTCCTCCCGACATGTACACAAACCTAATCATCAACTACAAAAAAACGTCTGACTGCTGTGCTTGCCAACAAGGGTTTTGCCTCCAAGTATCAAATCTTGTTTGCTAGAGGGATCAAATACTTATTTCTCTTCTGCAAAACGCAAATAAATTGATAGATTTTATACAATGTAATTTTCTGTAGTTTATTTTTTATCACTGTTATAATAAACCTACCCTTAAAACGAAAGATTGTTCATAACTTTGCAAGTGGACAAACTTATAACAAACAATTATTTTCTCCACTGTATCTATTATTCTAGATGTTTTTTTATCACACTATTTTAGTTTCTTAATCGTTTTCCTTCTTGTTACTGGTAGATTGTTTTTTTGCTGTTAATCAGTATTTAGAAAATGTACAGGCCTCCAGGTATAGAGCTTTTGCAGAGTAGCCATTAGCAAATCACCAGATTCTCTTCATCTCGATTTATTATGGCGTAATTTTAGAAATTTATACATACATTTTCCACTTTGTTTTTGCAGTGACTTATTACTGTGACTTTCTGTTGATTTTCCTTCGGCAAATACAAGCATTGTATTGGACCACCGACTGCAGTATATGAGGACCTATGGCAAGAAATCTACTGTACTACCAGCTGAATCATCCGTGCCCACACCTTATATCAGCATCCCACAACACCTGAAGCTACAGGGGAGGAAATGATCATTTGATCCCTTACTGGTTTTGTAAGTTTGCCCACTTACAAAGAGATTAAAAATCTGTAATTATAAGGGTAGGTTTATTTTAACAGTAAGCGATAGAATATCTGAAAGAAAATCCGGAAAATTACATTGTGTAAAATATATACATTTTTTATTATTTCACTCATTCAACCTTGCAATAAAAAACTTTTTGGATAAACATATTAAAAAGACTAAACTTACATTTCCAGCATTTAGCAGACGCCCTTATCCAGAGCGACTTACAACTCATGTTAAGGGTCTTGCTCAAGGACCCAACTGTGGCAACTTGGCAGAGGTGGGATTTGAACCCTGGACCTTCTGATCCAGTCCAGTACCTTAACCGCTAGGCTACCACAGTCCATACTACCACTTAACTACTTATGAATTTCTGTTACTCTTATTCTACAGTAGATTTCAAGGGAAATTAAAGTAAGAAGTAAAAAAAACCCAAAGATTTTTAGTAGGTGTGTCCCAATGTTTTTGGACAGATACTGTGGATAGCGGAACTACACAGAGAATATTGTTTTGATCTGATCAAATGCTGATACAATTGCGCCCTCTACTGGTTGTTAGGTGATGAGGTAAGAGAGGATGTACGGAGAGTGATCCTGCCACAGAACAGTCACTACTTGTAATGCAACCCCAAATGAGAAAAAGTTGGGACAGTGTAGAAAATACATACAAACGAACCCCCTAAAAATATGGAGTATATTCAGTTTTATTTTGTCTGATCAACTTATTTGTTATACAACATCCACTCCAGCAATAAATTGGGACAGGGATGTTATTTCAACTGGTGATGTCAACAAGTGATTGTAGTAATGATTTGGCACAAAAGCAGCATCCAGGAAAAGCATCCAGTCTTCACAACAAATGAGTGATACAATTATTGAAATATTTAAAACAATTTTCCTCATAGAAAGACTGGAAGGTATATTCATTTGATATTCGATCCCTCAGATGGTAATCATTCATCATTAGGAGCAGTAATGTATCATTAGCGTGTATAACCACACTGGCAAGGGATTACTTTTGCAAACCTTTTTAAAGCACTACAATATGAAGTCACATTCCCAAATGCCACTTAAAACTTGACTGTGCAAAAAGAAGCCTCATGTTAACCTTGTCCAGAACCGACATCAACTTCTCTGGGCTTAGAGGCATTCAGTAAAACATATTTTGGCAACAATGCATAGTGGTAAATGCTTTATGTCCCAACCATTCCTTTTTTATAATGTGTTGCAGACCTGAAATGCAAAAATGGATGTTTATTAACAAATTAAATGAAAGTTGACCAGGCAAATCATTAAATATATCAGATTCATATTGTCTGCAATGAAATAAAAGTCAAGGAAAATGTAAGACATGCTGTGTTTTTTAATATGCATGTTCCATACTGACCCAACTTTTTCTGATTTGGGCTTGTATAACATTTTCATTCATTCATTCTGAACCAAAGCACTTGAATTACGCCTCTTGCTTTGTGGCCGAAAAGGTTTTTGTGTTTACCGAGAGTTCCTAGGGATTCCTAGGGCATCTTTAATCATCTAATAATGTTCATTTGTTTTAAACTGGTTTATATCCGTCTGTTCTATGCTTTGAAACAATACAAAATCATATCAAATGCACTACCCCCACAATAATGTCTCAAAGCGAAATCTGTGCTTTCCATTGAATCCACTAATGATAAACAATCAGTGCCTGATGTGAATGTTCAATAAAGATGTGAATGCCACATATTTTCGGTTTTCTGGTGAACCTAATATATTTAGGACTGTGGATCACAATGCAGAAGAACAGCTTTTGGATTTTTGATTGTTATAGTATGTGGAGAAATATGCACCAAGTTTAGCTCTTTATAAATATATCTCTTTTTAATCACTGTCATGCCTGCACACCTCACAATCACAAATACGGTAGCTCCATTTGTTACGAGGCTTACCTTAAACTCCCGGTGCGCTCGCGGCTTGCCCCAGCAGACTTTACAAAGTGTCTGATGACCCCGTTTATATTCAGAGTTTAATTGATGCTGTGATATCGAACTCTACTATAACAGTATGATCACCAGCATTGTTCAGTGCCACATTGTCACACACATACACGCAGTATGCTCGGTTTTCCATTTGCTACGTTATGTTGTCTAGAACGTTAGCGAATATTTATAGGCAGTTGGTAATGTCCCAGGCTTATAGTGCCGACAGACGCGTACGGGGGAAGCCCCGGAGGTATTTTCTGGTTCAGGGGCAGAATAAGGTTTTCTCTTGCCCGTCCTACGTTGGCTGGTAAGCTGAGCCTCACTCTATTTACTCAACTCTATTTGAGACGCACCCCGTTTCGGCTTCTTCACGCGCCTCCCGCACTCGAGCTTGGGCTCGCTCCGCCACGCTCTTTGATTTAGGAAGAGTCCCAAATCGGCGCCTTCTCATGCTTACTGCATGTCTGCCCTTTGCCCTCAGGGTAAAGCCATTGGGCGCCATGAGCCATAAAAAGGCTCATCGCGCACCTCACCCAAGCTACACTGGCCGGTGGCCCTCCTAGCTTTTTCACTCCTGTTCCTGTGGAGACCCCGCTGCCACTGCCAGAGCCTGGGGACTCTAGTAAGTGTCGAGGATTTTCTGATTCCTGATTCAATGATCGCTCATTTTTGACCTGCAGCCCTCGTACTTCTCCTCCGAGTGCAGCAAGGTGGCTTACATGGTCTCCCT
The DNA here is from genome assembly GCA_034779995.1 of Parotocinclus haroldoi. Classification (NCBI taxonomy): domain Eukaryota; kingdom Metazoa; phylum Chordata; class Actinopteri; order Siluriformes; family Loricariidae; genus Parotocinclus; species Parotocinclus haroldoi. The sequence goes on from JAUZST010086405.1 coordinate 19,477, forward strand.
CTCAGCCTTTTACCTGCTAGCCGCCTCTCTCAACAATTGCATCTGCCAACGGGGTGCACGTGCCCATTGGGTGTCCTCATGAGCTTGTGACCTTCCTGGGCCTGGTCCCATCCCTGTGCGGTCTTCCTCACCTGAGCCCATGCAGCTAGGTGGCATGGGTTCCGCCAGGGCCCCCAAAAGGGGCAGCTCACTTACATTAAGGGCGTGACTGGGACAGGGCCCCGGTGACACGCATCGATCATGTCCCTGATCACAACCTCCTTTTGAAGGCGACCCTGGTGTGGAAGACAGGGTCCGCCACCATACGGGCCGTTGTGGATTCAGGATCTGTCACTAACTTCTGCGACTGAGTGTTGGCCCGACACGTCAGGGTACCCCTGAAGCGCCTTTCAACCCAGTCAGTCTGTGAAGTTGACGGGCGGCAGCTTCTAGGGGGCCATGTTACCCACCGGACCCGTCCCCTGACGTTCTGAGTGGGACAGCATCAGGAATGGCTCTCGTTCCTTGTAGCCCACTCCCCACATATGCCATATGTGTTTATTAGAACAAGGCTATATCTGGTGCAATTAAAAGCGGGTAAGGCTGAGTGAGCGGTGTAAAATATGATCCCTTGGCTCAACATGTTTTTAGAACCCAGAAGTTGGCCTCAGATACCTATGGCAATCATTGAGGAAAATGGGTATCCCACAAGCAAGCTTAATATATGAGTTGAATTAAATTACAAAGCTCAGCAGCATAGAATTAGGAGTGAAAACATATTTTGTTTATTCTATGTGAAAGGAAAACGAACACAGAGTGTGGTGGCACTGGACAGAGGATTCAATTAAATTACAATTTATTGATAGAGCACTTTTTACAACAGTCATTGTCACAATGCTGCTTCATTAAATCAGAGTTAACTTCCCAAATGAGCAAGCCAGAGGTGTCAATGACAAAAAAAAGAAAGAACAGTTTATTGGCCACCACACTGTTGTTTAAAGACAGCAATGTCGGCTGCCAGTACACAGCAAGAACTGCTCCTGTCTGTCCATGTTTGGTCCAAAATGCATATCCTGCACTATTTTACCTGTAGTAAATTACGCAGGTCACATACCACAGAGTCTAAATACTGTGACCTGACATCAGCTGGGCCAAATTTGGCCACAATACACTAACCATTGCCTAACTGAACCATACGTTTCGGGGGCAACGGCTGGGTATAAGATGGAAAACATTCTGAATAACCTTTTGAATTAAAGTCCTGTAACAGATTATCACTAATCACTTAATAAGAGCAAAAGTGTCTGGTTTAAGTTAGATAATTCGGTGCACATCCACCTCAGCAAACTGAGAGATTCAATTTGCCCAGCAAAACCATACTATTAAGCCTTTGACCAAGGTCTTTAATTACAATTTCTTGCAATGTAGATTGCACGAGGAATAAATTGCTTAAACAGCAGACATCTCAATAGGGTTCTTTTACAGCCTCGCTTCCCCAATCCAGCACACAAGCCAAGTAAATATCCAGGTGTTTTTATCACAAATAATAAATGGCTGTTTTCTGTTGTTGATAATGTTGAATTTCGGCTTCTAAGTACACAGCTCCATCCACAGTTCAGTCGCTCTTTCTTACCAGCCCTGTACACTGAAACCAAAGCAAAGTTGATGCAAACTTGAAGTTGCCAGCATAGCAGTAACAACAGGCAGGTGGATTCGAGGGCTTCACAGAGCTATGTCACAATAACGGCATATGATTACTGGTGAATTACTGGGAAATGATGAGCTTTGTATTTCGAAACACGCACGGGGCTAAACATAACCATGGTGCTAAAATCAGCTAAAAAGCCAATCATAGCATTGCCGTCATTATGGACAATGCACTGAATATGCTATGAAAGAGGCTGGTCTAGCACCACATATAAAATGTCTTGCCCAGCAGGCCTAAGTGTAAGCCATGCCGATTGCTGGATCGAGTGAGACGAAGTGGCATTCTTCCACGAAGAGCCAGAATCTGGTACCCATTCCACCAAATAGTCTCATCGTGGATATCATCACACCATGGAATAGCTTGCTATTGCGACGCTTTGATGGACTTTAGCTAGTTGTCTAGTTGTGTTTAGCGCTGGTCCGTTTTCTGTTTATTCTGTTATGTTGCAATAAACTTTAGTATTTCACGTTGCGTGTGCCTCCACACTTACTACACCCAGCGTTACACGGGCATTGTTTGTCCTAGCACATAAAAAATAGAATAGCAGCTTTGGACACATCCAAGCCTAGTGTGACAATGGAAATAAAGAAAACTTCCTGAAGCATAACTAGAATCCAGAAAACAAGCAACTGAGTGTTCTCAGATTTCAGAAGGAGAAAGCTAAAGACTAATCTGCGGAATTGTTTGAAGTAAGACTGGTTGAACATTGAAATGGCAGACATCCAGAAAAATCACAGTTGCAATCCATGATTGTGTCAATATTAAAACACATTATTAGGTATGGGGTTTTTGTCCGATGAGCTCATATAGAGGATTACAGAATGTTCTATGTAGTGTACATACAAAGAATTCATCAGTTACATTTACATACTGGATCCGAAATTTGATCAAGATCTGGACTTCACCTGCGTGGAGTTTGCATGTCCTCCCTGTGTCTGCAAGGATTAATTCTGGGTACACTATTTTCCTCCCATATTCCAAAGACGTGTAATTGAAGTTTCTAAAGTGCTCTGTGTATGTGACCTACAATGGATTGGCACCCTGTCTGGGGTGTTCCTGACTTTCAGTCTGTGCTGCCAGCTAGACAGATAAGAGAATGAATGAATGAATGTCTAATCAGAGCTGTTAGATAAGTCAGGAAAGTGCTTTCCATTTAACCCCCTTAAGATAAATTAAGAGAAGGGGTAAAGTATTTTGCTTCCAAACTCTACTGGAACTTAAAAATTACTAAAATTAGTAATTCATGAAAAAATGCAAGTTCTTATCAAACAAAATAGCGCAAAATAGTGGTTACATTTGAATTATTACAAATCACATGAATGATGTATCTTAAATTTTTACTGTATAGCATAGCAACGCTCAAACATGCCTCATTTGTTTGCCCCATACCCCCTCTTATGTCTCCCCTTTTTGGAAACAACTTATAGAATAAGTTGTTGCTTGTAGATTTCCTTAGACAAGATTAGAATTCACCAGGTTAAAATAAATATCTTGAGAGGCTAAGCAGCAAGTGTCCAAGAATTTTCACTCCAACCTTATATGCTGTTTATGGGTCACACATGCCAACTTCCATTTATGAGATACACATCTACAACACAAGAGAGTCTGTGGAACAGAACACAAGGACTACTGAAACAAAGTCTATAGTAAGTAAGTACACTGCTCACAAAAAATAGGGGGTATTTCATTTTGAAGAATTCCCTAATTTTGTGAGCAGTATAGTTGAAAAGTTGTTAAAATACAGTGTATGTGTGTTGAAAGAAACATGGGTATGCCCTCTCCCAGACCCACCAATGGATTGCGGCAGCTCATCAACGCACTTGAAGCCCATTAGAAACAATCAACGTGCTCTATTTCAGAAGTGGTTTGGAGCCGGGCTGATGTTTCGTTTCAGCTTGTTAAGTTGGTAGCACTGCGCCTCCTTATCAAAGATTTTCTTGTGCTTGGTTATTTATGTCTGCCACTGCACTGAGCTTGCTTTCCCAGTTTACCAGCCACCACGATTGCATCCCCGTGCTTCCCATGCTGGCCCGGACGACCACACCATGCTTCGCCCTGATGCGATGGATCGAGATTAAGCACCACACAAAGCACCAGATACAACAAAGCATCTATTTGCCAAACTCACTGTTTGAAAATAAATGCAATGGTCTCTTGTGTGTAACACTGCACTTTGGTTCAAAACCCCTGAGGCTCTGCCTGACCTAACAGTAATGTTTGTTGGACATTCCCTAATCTAAAATTTAATTAAAGTCTACAACTACAGGTACTCCTTGTTTTATAATGGTACGATTTACACTTTTTTCCGTGCTACAATGGCAATCCAATAATACACATAAATGCACATGCAGCAGAAATTGCATTCTGAATTATGAATGTTGATTTTTCCTTGGACAAGAGATATGCATGACCATCTTATAGAGAGTTTGCTATTTCCAATACATTATTCAATAGCTGGATATGGGATATTAAACAATTTATTATAAAATAAGCTTTGTGATAACCATTTTGCCCAACAACTGTAATTTAAGGTAAACATTTTAAGAATGTTAGGCTATGCTAACATATATACAGTGTATATTAAACTCCTGAGTTTGCAAAACATTCAGCTTAATAATGGGGTTTTTGGAACTTAATCCTTAGTAGCCATTTTTAGGTTTAAAAGACTAAAATTGGTACTGTAGCAATTTGCCCCCCCCCCTCCCTGTTCTCTCTGAGATGGACTCCAGACCCACTTAGGCCTTTGACCAGAAAAGGGTGGAGACAAAATATGTTGCAAAAGAATAATAGCATAGTGTTACCTGACAGAATGAAGAAAATTCCAGAGACAAAAGCTAAGATGGTGCGCTGGGGCCGGATATGGCCGACGTTGCTGAGGATAAACGCAGTGAAGACAAAGAGCAAAGACACCATAGGAAATGGAGTGGCTGTCCTTACCATTTCTGAGAAAGAATATAATTCATTAGATGTGGTGGTGTGCATACAAGTCTGAGCATTCTGAATATGGGTTGTTCCAGGATACAGAATGTACTCACTGAGGATATTTGCAGTGTTTTCTGTTGTGATCTCTATCTCTGGTTCAGTGAAATACTCTGAGGCCACACATTTTCCTTTCTCTGAACCTGATGGGGACAAAAGCACCAGCAGGCAGGAAGTGATGAGAAGAGGGACAGAACAACAGAGGGTGTTAAAGCTGGAACAAAAGGTAAAGACAGACGGAAACAAGCTGGCACCATACAGATAACTTTTTTTCTAAATTCATCAAGATATAACCTTTAATTAAATATAATTAATTGGCATTATTGGCACCGGTAGAAAATTAAATGAACAAAAAGTATAATTGACTGAAAAATGAGTTGAACGTTTAGGAATTTGTACCCCAATCAGCCATAACATACAAACAAGTATACCCCCCTTTATGGCACTAACACTCCTTTAAAGGTGTATATGGCTCCTTAAACCATTCCTCAACAATTGCAGTAGGGGAAGGCACATTATCTTGCTGAAAGAGGCCACTGCCATTAGGCAACACTTTTCCCATAAAGAGGAGTACTTGGGAAATGTTAGGTAGGAGGTACTAACATTCCCATGAATGCCAGGACCCATAATGTCCACATCATTGCCCACGGCATTACACTGTCAACCTTATTTACTTCATTTCACTTCAGTTCACTTCACCTGTCACTGATGTTAACGCTATGGCTGAATGGTGTAAGTGGTCATAACTGGAAGAATATTCCTCTTATCCATTCATTGACATTGTACATGACATTGTAAGCCTGCAAAATGATTAAAGCAGTAAGCAGTGGATGGAAAGAAAAAAAATCCAAGGTTAAATGAGGGCTATCTTTAAAAAAAACATATTAATTATTAAGGATGCTGCACCTGTAAGTCCACGGCCAATCTAAGACCCATGGTACTACTACTGTTACACCACTAGAGGTAGCAATTGCTGCTTTAGCAAGCATTTTGAAGCTTTAGCAGAATCACCAGAACTTGCACTGATCTGCCTACAAATCAACCGTCAAGTACGGTGCCATTTCAGGAGATTAGCAATCAAGACATCAAGCAGCATAATCAGAGTACATTTGAAAAACAGTTTTAATGATGAGTCTTTTGAATAATCTCAGTAAATGCCCTAATGATTTTGAGACATTTTGACTGAGAAAAGACTATTAATTAACTGAAGAACTGATTTTCCAAGAGACGGTGCACAGGTCTGAAATAGTCAGATGTTACACAAATATGCTATACAAATATAATACTAATCACAATACAGGTACACATGCGATTTGGAAACATATATATCGTCCGATGACAGAAAAAAACCCGAAAATCATCTATTGCTTAATATTCTGCTCTGTCGTCGCTCTATTTTGTTGTGCAAAAAACACGCTGTATAGAAATCTTTTGTTTTTCTGGAAGATGCATTGTTAAAGTGATCTAAAGCATTTTTGGGGTATAAAAGGGCCTACATATGGCGAAAATAAGTATTTGATATGGTGCCTATTTTGAATGGAGAGAATAGAGAGGTCTGTAATTTTGTATCATAGGTACACTTCATCTGTCATCATAGACGGAATCTTCCCCCCCCAAAAAAATCCCCAAAATCACACTAGATGATTTTTAAACAGCATATAATTTTATTGCATGATATAAGTATTTGATACAATATAAAAAAGAACATAATTTTCAATACAGAAACTGTTCTTTGCAAAAACAGGTCAGATGTTTTCTGTAGTTATTGACTTTATTTTGGTGTCATCTGACCACATGACCTTCTCGCATGCCTCCCCTGGATCATCCAGATGGTCATTTGTGAACTTCAAATGGGCCTGGACATTTGCTGGTGTCAGCAGGGGGACCTTGCGTGCCCTGCAGGATTTTAATTGTTACTAATTTTACTAATTGTAAAATTAACAGTAATTTTTGAGACTGCAGTCCCAGCTCTCTTCAGCTCATTGACTGGGCTGTTTCATGACCTTTCTCAGAATCATGTAGCCCCAGCCCAAGTTTCTTCCATTTTCTGATAATTGCACCAACAGTTGTTACCTTGTCACCATGCTGCTTGCCTATTGTGCTTGTACAGAGCGACTTACAATTGATACAATCCAAGCAGTTGTGGGTTAAGGGTCTTGCTCAAGGACCCAACTGTGGCAGCTTGGCAGAGGTGCATCTTCTGGTCCAGAGTCCAGTACCTTAACCGCTACGCTACTACATTCCCCTGTAGCCCAGCTCAGCCTTGTGCAGGTCTACTTTGTCCCTGGCTTCCTTAAACAGCTCTATGGTCTGTCTTGGGAATGGTGGGGTGTGATTTATTGTGTAAGTGGACAGGTGTCTTTTATACAGGTAATGAGTGCAGAATAGGAGGGCTTCTTAAAGAAAAACAAACAGGTCTATGAGATCTAGAATGATTGTGGGGTTGTTAGGTAATCAAATACTTATTTCATGCAATAAAATTCAAATGAATTATTTAAAAATCATACAATGTGAGTTTCTGGATTTTCCTGAATCTGAAGTCTTAGATTCTGTCTTTCATAGTTTAGGTGTAGCTATGATAAAAATGACAGAGCTCTCCATTCTTTGTAGAAGGGAAAGCTTGCTAAATTGGTATCACATACTTATTTTGCCCTCTGTACATTGGGATATGTCACTTAAAGTCCATGACAAATTCTGTGAAAGTGCATGCTATGCAATCCATGTGCAACATGCATACTACATTATATGCATTCTGTATGAGACAGTGTAGCGGTCAACTACGTACATTGATTAAATAGTCAAGATATAGCAGTGTTTCCCAGGCACTGACCGCTACATTTTAATTGGTGTACTATTTGAGATGAATAAAATTTCACTGTAGGTGAAACAATTGACAACAATCTTGTCTCTTGAGCTACAAGAGCAACAAAATTCTGTGGATAAGGAGTTCACCAGTCACTACTAAAACTGGGCTCATTGGAAATAAATTATATATGCTTAAGAATACTAGGATTTCAATAAAATGCGTGTTTTTACATCATTTCACACAATTAAAAATGCACAATCCACACAAAATATAATGCTTATATTATTATGTCACAGGTATTATTGGAAAAGACTCAATAATGCTATATTGGTAAAGGGACAACGGTGTGAACAGACTGTGTGTTTGTGTACCAGCTATGAAGCACACCCTCCAGAGGCCAGAGTGCAGTGCCATCTTGACGTCGATGGTGTGGTTCTGCTGCAGCACAATGCCCTCCTCCACCAGCAGCCAATAATCAGTTGCCACAGCAACCCCAACCAACAGAAGTCCGCATGCTCCAAAAACGGTGGAGAGCAGAGTGAGAGCCCTACTGCTGCATGAGCTCATCTACGCACACACACACACACACACACACACACACACACACACACACACAGTTATCACAATACACTTATTAAGATAAACTCCAAATATATTTGACATTTTATTTAAATATTTTGCCATAGTTTTCTGTATGTTTACACCACTGGTCAAAACTTTCATAATACACCTATTTTGACTTTTTTTTTTTTTCGATATTTACAGTTTAATATCTCACTGTACCTTGACAAAAGCTAAGCTGAAACCAATATTAGTTGAAACCAAATTGTCTCATTTTGGAGATATAATAGTCAAACAACATCAAGGCTTTCTGGACATCAAAGACTTTTTGTTGAGTTTTGCCTTACACTGTTGCAAAGGTTCCCACAAATGTCTTGTACTTGTAGGTTGCTGTGCTTTCAAGCTTCTGTTTAGTCCATCAGGCAGAGACAAACATACCCAGGGTGCCAATTCATCATAGCGTGCACACACACTAAGGGTACTTTGAATACACCAATTAATCAAACATGCATTTTTGGAATGTTTGAGAAAGCCAGAGTACCCTGAGTAAACCCATGAGGACACAAGGCTATACAGAGTCAAGAACAAACCAAGGATCTCAGAGCTATACAGTGACCATGTTAATCAGTGCACACCAAGCTGCCGCAGGTTAAAGATTTTATTGAAGTAAAGATCGCATTTTAAAAATATTGTTATTCTTTAGAAACTACAAAAGAATGTTTTAATAATGTTATTTACAGAATACAACAACATAGCATTTTATTTGCAATTTTAAACCGTTGTATCTAGTAATGTATTTTAATTGCTTTTTTGTAGAAAAAAACCTGTGTAAATATTTTAGAAATAGATTTCGAAAAAAAATTTAATCGTGAACTCAGTATTGTAAATCACCGTGTTATGGGATCCATGGGATCCCAACGGTAAATATGAAGAGGAGCCCAAATGGGAAATTCACAGACTGACAACCAACTGAGTAATTTACAGATATTTATTAACAGAACAGGAGGAACAGAGTGTCAGATTAATCGATGCTGTGAGGCGATCGAGTTTTTGCAAGAACAAAAAACAGATGCGGCAATAGTGTGTTGCTTCTCCGAGATGTGGAATGGTGGAGACAGGTAATCAGAGGTTCAGGGCAGCAGGAATGGCAAGACCAGTGTCTGTAGAAGCAGGAGACACGAACGGTTAGGCGGACGTTAAAAGCAGCGACAGGAAAACCAAAACGGTAAACAATGCCGGACGAAATATAAAGCACACAGGGCAAGTGTGAGCTAGGCTAAGCTAGACGGGAACAGATGCTAAAGCTAATGCTAAGGCTAAAGTGCTGTAACGTGCTGACGATTTGGCAATTTTTGGTCCTCTGAGCCGAAACTTTAAGCAATGGTGATGATGGGTGAAATTTGGAACGGTTGTGGCAAATTAATCGGGGAGTGGAATCAGCCTGCTGGTCCAATAGATCTCTGTGGAAGCAAACACAACACGCATGTGCCGCAGGTCAGAGCCGAGGTCGTAACCGGCTTGAGCTGCGAAGTGTGGAATGTGGGGTGTATGTGCATGTTACTGGGTAATTTAAGATGGACGGTGGAAGAGTTTATTACCTTATCGAATTTGAGCGGACCAATGTAACTGGGAGCGAGTTTCTTGGGCTTGACGCGTAATGGAATATTGTGTGCCGAGAGCCAGACTGCCTGTCCGAGAGAGAAGGAGGGGCCGGGTCTCCAACGGCAGTTGGCCAAGCGCTGGGCCAAACCACAGGCCTTGATGATGGCCGCCCAGGTCCTGTTCCACGTCTTGCGACAGCGGCGTATGTGATGGGCGACAGACGGAACTGCCACATTGATCTCCTGGCCGGCAAGGGGGGGTGGGAGGTACCCATGGATGCCTCCAAGGGGGATAGGCCCGTGGCGGCATTGGTAAGTGTGTTGTGCGCATATTCGGACCAGGCCAACTGGGAGCGTGGTGGGGTCCTTGGCAGAGAGGCAGCCCTGAGTGGTCTCGATCTCCTGATTGGCCCGTTCCGCCTGTCCGTTCGACTGAGGATGGAATCCCGAGGTGGGGCTCACCATGGCACTGATGGATTTGCAAAAGGCCCTCCACACCTGAGAGATGAACTGGGGACCCCAGTCCAATACGATGTTTGTAGGTATGCCGTATATCATGAAAAGTTGGTTAAACAGATTCCCTGCCATCTTCATGGAAGTAGGGAGCTTGGCTAGGGGGATTAGGCCAATGGCCTTCGAGAACCTGTCGACCACTGTGAGGATGACAGTCTTACCATTGGACTCGGGAATCCCCTTGATGAAATTGGTGGATATTTGGGACCATTACGTCCGAGTACCGGGAAGGGCTGAAGGAGGCCTGCAGGAGGCTGATGCGAGTTCTTGCTACAGGCACATGTGGTGCAGGCGGCCCCAAATGCCCTGATGTCGGCGTCCATAGATGGCCATCTCTGGAGGAAGGCCAAGGTGCGGTGTCTACCCAGGTGACCGGCAAATCTGGAGGTATGCCCCCATTGGAGAACGGTGGCTCTGGCAGTCCTCAGGTTGTCCCCCTGTGCCTCTTTGACCTTATGTTTAACTTCCCATGAGAGTTGGGCAATGAGTCGGTTGGCAGGAATGATGGTGTTGGGGATTTCGGAGGCAAATTGACATGAGAGGGCGTCAAGCTTGATGTTCCGGGACCCTGGTCGGTAGGTTAGGGTGAAATTGAACCTGCCAAAGAACAGGGCTCATCTGGCCTGCCAAGAGTTGAGCCGCTTCACCGACTGGATGTATGTGTCTCTATTCTTCCAATGCCACCTTTACTGCTAGTAGTTCCCGATGACCTCGTAGTTTCTCTCAGTTGGAGCGAGACGTCGAGAAAAGAAGGCACAGGGGTGTAGCTTGTTGTCTGGGGCCAATCGCTGAGAAAGTACGGCCCTTATGCCCGAGTCAGATGTGTCCACCTCCATGATGAATTGTTTGTCCGGATGGAACATGGAACTCATACTTCTCAGCTTTGACGAACAGCTGGTTCTTCAACAGTCAGTTCAGAACCTGGTGAACGTGCTGGACGTGGTTCTCGTTGGTAAGGCCAAAGGGAATGACCCCGTATTAGAAGTGACCAAGCCGGGTATTGAACGCGGTTTTCCACTCGTCTCCCTCCCGTATGCGGTCTAGGTAGTAGGCCTTCCACAGGTCCAACTTGGTGAAAATTGTAGCCTCTTAAAGGAGGTTGAAGGGCGATGAGATGAGTGGCAATGGGTACTTGTTACGCTTGGTGATGGCATTTGAACCCCAGTAGTCGATACAGGGTAGCAGTGAACTGTCCTTCTTCCCCACAAAGAAGAATCCGGCCCTTAAGGGAGAGGAAGATGGTTGGATGAGTCCGGCTACTATGGATTCTGCCACATAGTCCTTCATAGCACTCCTATCGTGGTGAGAGCTGATATAGTCGGCTAGTGGGCAGGGGTGAGCTTGGGAGTAGCTCAATAGCGCAATCATAAGGTCTATGGGGGGTGTAACCTCTTAGCACGATTTTTGTTGAACACTTCGAATAGGTTGTGGTAGACTGGGGGCACTCTGGACAGGTCCACTGGCCCTTCTGTCTGAGAAGTGTGAGAGGCGGTCCTGGATGCTGGGATGGCGGAGCGTAGGCAGCTCTGGTGACACCGGTTGCTCCAAACCAAAATCTCCCCGCGTCTCCAGTCAATAGTGGGGTTGTCGGTCCCTAGCCAGGACCCCCAACTTCACTGACGAGCCCGATCTTTTGGGCGCATGGAGCAGGAGCAGATTTGATGTCTTTGTTTCCCACAGTACAGGCAGAGGCCCCCTATGATGCGCCTGTTGTGTTCCTCTGGTGTGAGGTCGGCACACCCTAGTTGCATGGGTTCAGGTTCATTCCTCAGGCTGGGACTGGGTGTGGGGATAGCCTCAGGGGAAGTGGACCTGGTGAGCGCCCTCAGAACCACCTGGACCGGCCATGAGGCCCTCTCCAGCCGATGTTCATGGATGCGTCAGTCCAGGCGGACGACCAGAGCTCGGAGGTCAGAGGGTTCATCACGGGCCACCAACGTGTCCTTTAAACGCTCGGACAGACCCTTCCGGAATGCCTCGCAGTGCAGGTTTGTTCCATCCAGCGTCCGCAGCCAATGACCAGAACTCCACGGCATAGTCAGAGATGGACTGCGAGCCCTGGCAAAGGCTGATGAGGCGACTTGATGTCGCGTCGCTGTTGCTAGGGTGGTCAAAAACTGCCCTGAACCGACTGACGAAGACATCATACGAGACATCCTCAAAGCATTCTTGGGAGAGCGCTGCTGCAGCCCACGTTAAGGCTCGATCCCGAAGGAGGCCAATAACGTAAAAAACCTTGCTCTTGGTAGAGAAAACCAAGGGACGCTGCTTAAAGACCAAGCCACATTGTAGCAGGAAACCCCGGCATCTTCCCAGGTCGCCATCGTAGGGAGCAGGGTGCGTGATGGGCGGCTCCGGGTTAGTGATGATGGTTCCGGTGGTGCATGTTCGCAGCCCAGTCGGTTAATTCAGAGAGATGGTGAGTTAGTGGAACCCTGCGAGAGATTCATGGTTAAGTTCTGAAACTGGGTGGTAAGTCTAGCGATCTGTTTCTTAAGAAGACGGTTAGATTCTAATAAAATATTGAGCAGTTTGTCATGTTGGGCTACCCAGCCCTGCTGGCGATCAAGCATAATACCGACGGGCAGCAGGTTGGCAGCCTGTCAATCCGCAGGTTCAATAGTGGCCAGATCATTCTGTTATGGGATCCATGGGATCACAACGTCAAATATGATGAGGAACCCAAATGCGAAATTTACAGACTGACAACCAACTGAGTAATTTACAGATATTTGTTAACAGAACGAAGGGTACAGAATGTCAAACCAATCGATGCTGTGAGGCGATCGAGTCTAAGAAGCCGGTAACGGCAACAACAAAAAACGGAAGCGTGTGGCGATCGTGTGAGTGTGTTGCTTCCCCGAGATGTGGAACGGTGGAGACAAGTAACTAGAGGTTCAGGACAGCAGAAATGTTGAGACCAGTGACTCCGGAGTCTGCAGAAGCAGGAGACAGGAACAATTAGGCGAACGTTAAACGCGGCGACAGGAAAACCAAAACAGTACACAAAGCTGGACAAAATATAAAGCATTCGGGGCGAGGGCAAGCTAGGATAAGCTAGACGGCAACAGACGCATGAAAGCTCTGGCGATTTCTGGTCCTCCGAGACAAAATTGTAAGCAGTGCTGAAGATGGGTGAAATCTGTAACCGGTGTGACAAATTAATTGGGAAGTGGAATCAGCCTGCTGATGCAATAGATCTCTGTGGAAGCAAATACAACACAGGCATGCGCTGCAGCGAAAAACAAGGTAAGGGAGGAATGCCAAACTTCGCCTTCGGTGGAAGCGCATTTTTACATCCCTAAAAGGTCTTAGAAGGTGTAGTTACACAAAAACACTGCTTTGATAAAGACATATGGTTTGATAGTAATAACTGAAAATTATATTACTTGTCAGTTTTTAGTAACCTAAACCTTTCTTAGCCACTTTCATTTTACTGATTGCCTTTGTAGGCAAGGTTATTCACTGACTCTATGTGAAAAATATGGGGGTGTTCTAAACATTACCCAGTATTCAAATTTTATTTTTCACAAAGCTGCTGCCTCAGCTTTTTTAGAACCTCTTTTCAGATGTTTATATGGTATAATGAAGTACAATTCTAAGCATTCCATACATTTTTTAAACTTTTTTTGTTGACAAATACATCCAGTTTAAGCAAAGGCTTAATATTTACAGTGTTGACCCTTCTTCTTTAAGACTTCTGCAATTAGCTTTGGCATGATCGATATTAGCTTCTGGGCAAAATCTCCAATCATGGCAACCCATTCTTGCCTAATCAGTGCTTGGGGTTGATCACAGTTTCTGGGTTGGTGTTTGCCCACAGGTTCTCAGTGGGAATAGAAATCTGGGGTTTCCTGGACCCAACATTTAAATGTTTTGTTCACCGACCCACTAGGTGCTTAATCATGCTGAAAAAAACCTTTGTTCATCTCTAAATTTTTCATGGATTGTTGGGAGAAGTTGCTCTTGAAGGTTGTTTTGATACAATTTCTAATGTATATAGTGTTTTGAAAAAAAATTTGACAATTCAAACAAACTCCCTCCCCTGGTTGAGTCACTACAATGGTCTCAGGATGCTTCACTGTTGGCATGGCACATGACTCATAGTAGAGCTCACATTTTCTTCTCCAGACAAACATTTTTCAAGATGTCCCAAAGAGTCTAAAGGGGGCATCATCAAGGAAAATAACTTTACCCCATGTACCCCAGTGCTCTGCAGTCCAATCCCCATACCTCCTGTGGAATGTCAGTCTGTCCTTGATTGTTTTTCGTGGAAAGAACTGACTTCTTTGCTGCCTGTCTTTACACTAAGCCATCCTCCAAAAGCCTTCATCCCACTGTGCATTCAGATGCACTCACACCTACCCTCTGCCATCCCAGAGCAAGCTCTGCATTGGTGGTGACCTGATATCATTGCTGCATCCACTTTAGGAGAGGATCATGACGCTTGCTTGACTTTCTTGGGACCGAGGCCTTATTTACTGCAATTGAACCACTGTCCTTGAAGTTCTTGTTGATTCCATATTTGGTTGATCACAGTGCATCTCTAATCATCTTACAAACAGCAATACAATGATGACTGCACGTTTCCTTGAAGGTAACCATGGTTGACAGAAGAAAACTTAAAAGCACCACTACCCTTTTAAACCAGTCTACACTTCTAATCAGCATGGCAGTGATATCAGCTTTCATGTCCTCATTAATTTTTTCTCCTGAGCTAAAAAAATCATAACTGAAATGATGTTAGCAAGCCATTTTGCAGGACTATCATGCAATGGCTGAAATGCAGTAATTTTTGTAATAAGGTAATTTTCACGGCAAGGAATGACTCTTTGCAATTAATTTCAACTCATCAAATCACTTAATCAAGTTATAAAAACTGAAGCAAAAAACTTTGTGAAATATCAAATTGATGCCATTCTCAAAACTTTTGGTTACAACTGTATAAGAAACAAAACAAGATAGGAACAACTGCTGTCTTCTTGCAACCAATCAATTCCAGAAACCTTCAGCTAGTATAATAGGTGATAGCCACTGAGACCGAAAATGAGGCATCAGAAGTGAATCATTCAACATGTGCACGTGTACACACAGTTGCATACGCACATACACACATTCTGAGCTATGAGTCACAGTCCTGCCGTGAGGTACAGATCTCAAAGGCATGCTACCATTCAGCAACTGAACGTGTGTATGCAAGCACACACACACACGCGCAGGCACATACACACACACACGCGTGCACACACGCGCACATGCGCGCACACACACACACAGTTCCATAGCATTTTCTGCAGTTAAGAAAATGGTGAATGGTGAATGACTGATGAAAACAAAACATGGTATAAAGAGTAAAGAAGACCAAATGTCCATAAGAAAACAACTGAAGAGAAATGGAAAGAGAGAAAAACATTCAGAGCACCAATTAATATTCTCTCAGATCCCTTTCCTTTCACTGACCTCATCTGCTCTCAGTGGGAAACAGCTGATCAATGCTTAATAATTGACTGCAGTGCTACTGTTTGCCCTCATTAGACGTGATAGCTTTAATGTTGAGTTTAAATGACTTCTATCGTGAGGACGGATGCCATCAGAGCATGCATAGATTTTAAATGTACTACAGACACACACATCTTAAGTACACATATTTGCATGTGTGTATTTCTTTGCATATGAATACTTTCAGACTGTCCTTTTTATGTTCGCCTTGCAAAGCCGAGTGACTCAGAGCAGAGCCCTGGGAGATATGAATAACATACCAAAGCTAAAGAGATGGGGAAGGGAAGAGCAGGTTAACAAGGACAAGTAAAATAGCAAAACGGAGACAAAAAGAGAGTCACGGAGAATGAGAAGGAATATAAAAAAGATGTATGGTCATCTTAACAAGAACAATCTGAGCCCACTTTGTGTGTGAGGTGCAAGCCTCCAGGTGGGGAAGAGGTCTATAAAGGAACTCTTATGTGACAGAGTTCTGTGTAAGGGTCGTCTTAGAAATCGTATCATTCTCATTTACTGATGTGTTTTTGGATATGCTGTTTTGAATGTATAAGCTGTTGACCATGCAAGCAGAATGAGCTAATGTCGGGAAACAAACGCTTAACATGAATACAGTACTTCCATTTCAGATCAGCCAACTTGAATTTCTGTAGATCCCTAGCCAGATCCACAGGTTGAGAGTGGAATCATACGAGGACACGAGTGTCCTGTAGAGGCTCCCCCTTCTGGCTAGGTCAGATGTCACACAAGCACAATTTGCCCTAGCTGTGGGAGAAGAGGCTAGACCCTGAAAAGGGAATCATCCTCCATCGTTGCATCGTCAAGGTGTTTTACTCGATGCATCTAGGTATGTAGACATAATCGAAATGACCATGCAGCGATTTAAGTAAATGTGGCCTTTGGTGCTAAATGGAGTGGTCTGAGCATTTCTGAAACTGATCTGCTGGGATTTTCATACAGCCAGAAAATGGTCAGAAGAAAAAAATCCAGTGAGCGAGAAGAAATACCTTTCCAACGATCACAGAACAGTGGTCAGACTGGTTCAAGCTAATTCAGCACATGTAGTTTACTTGAGTGGCTGAGTGGTAATACCCACTCATCATCATCATCATCATCATCATCATCATCATCTCATGTTGTAAGGAAAGCAACACCACACAAATGTTTTCTTATGCTGACACTTTGTGACAAAACTTTGTGTAAAACTGTCAGAGGCTGCCCTGTTTTGTGTGTTATTGCAACTACTGTATTACATTTACATTTACATGATTTAGCTACATTGTCTATCCTTATCCAGAGCACTGACAAAAGTGCTTTAAGACATCATATTCTCTTCCTGATAATCATTATTCTAAACCAAGATACACTTCTGAAGCTGTTCTTTTTAAAGAAAGAGAAAGAAAGAGAAAGAAAGAGTGCGAATTGTGTGGGGGAGTTTGGAGGGGCAGGCTAGTCAAGAAAAGTGCAGAATAAACGGGTCTTCAAACAGTGTTTATCAAGCAGTGCTAGAAGACCGGAGTGTGCGAGGTGCAGTGCAGTAGGAGGGTGGGAGGGTGCAGTTCCAGTTTTGGCTTTGTAGGCAAGAGCCAGTGATTATAATCTGATGCGAGCAACTAAATGGAGCCAGTGGAGAGAGCGGATCAGTGGTGTAGTGTGTGTAAATTTGGGAACATTGAACACAAGTGTTGCAGCTTAATTCATCAGCTGTAAGGATCGGATAGTGCTCAGAGGTAACCCCCGCTAAAAGAGACTTACAGTAGTCCAGTCTTGAGATGACAAGAGACTGAACCAGAATCTGTGTGGTCTCTGTGGACGGATCCTTCTGGTGTTGTAAAGAAAGAAACGACATGGCCTGACACATTAGCGATGTGGGAGGTAAAGGACAGTTGGTTGTCCATAGTCATAGTCCAGGTATGAGGGGGAGATCCGAACCTTGTTGATTGAGAGGACAATATCTTGGTGGGCAGGTGTCAACTGACAAGAGTAACACTTCTGTTTTGCCAGGATTTAGCTTAAGGTAGTGATCAGCCGACCATGATGATATGTCAGCTATACATGCAGAGATCTTGGCAGAGACATGGGTATCTGAGGGAGGGAAGGATAGAATTAGATGGATGATCATTGATATGAAAAGCCATGTGAGGATATAGCATCACCAAAAGCGTGAGTATAGAGGAAGAACAAGAGAGCCCCAAGCGCTGAGCCTTGTGGGACGCCAGTGGTCAGTTTGGGGGTTGAGTCCTCTCACCGATAACTGATATGACCTGTCAGCTAGGTAGGAAGCAAATCACCACCAAGCTGTTCCCTGGATTCCAAGAAGTTTCGCAGTGACAGCCAACAGGGCCGTCTTTGTAGCATGTGTAGCTTTGAAGTCTGACTGGTTAGGATCTTGAAGGTTGTTCTGGGACAGATAGAGAGATAGTTGTTTATAAAAATGCTTTGACATTAGATAAGAAAGAGAGAAGATACCGATTTGTAGCTTTCTGAAGGATCCATAGTGGGTTTTTCAGTCAAGGTGTAATCCTTGCAGTCTTAAATGCTGAGAGCACATGACCAAATGATAGCGAGTTGTTGATGATGGAGGTTATAAACGATCGAAGGGCAGGTGAAGTTGCCTGAAACACAGTGGAAGGGAGTGGATCCAATGAGCAGGTTGTAAGGTTGCAGGACTGGGTCACTTGCAGGATTTCTTCTGTTGGGAGGGTAGAAAAATACATTAATTAAGTAAAAGAATAATGTAAAGGATGAGGCTTACATAAAGTAGAGCCGAAGCTCTGGCATATGTCCGCAGTTTTTATGTCATAGAAGACTACAAAGTCTTCAGCAGTCAGGGTGGATGGAGGTGGGTGAGCTGGGGGTGAGAAGTGAAGAAAAGATGTTGTGGAGCTTGTGAGGGTCCCCAGTAGATTTGTCCAGCTTCTCCTTGTAGAACCGAGTCTTGGCAGAAGTCATGTCTGCTGAGAATCTAGACAGGAGGTAGAGGTCGAGATGAGGGACAAGTAGAGATTTTCTCCACTTTCTAACAGACGATCTTAGTTATTTCCTGTTACTGCGTTAAACCAAGGAAAGCCAAGGAGCAGAGTTAGAAGACTTTTTATGTTTAGAAGACAGGGGTTATAGGAGGTCACTGGAAGAGGAAAGTGACGAGATCAAAGTGTCAGTAGCAGAGTCCAGAGACAGAGAAAAGAAAGATTCAGGGTCAGGAAGGGATGATAGAGTTTGGGAAGCTATAGAGGAAGATGGAACAGAGCAAAGGTTTAGTCAGGAAGGGAAAAGGAAGCAAAAGTATTTTGTGTCAGGTCAGGGAATAGGGATGGGAATAGTAAAGGTTACCAAGTGATGATCAGAGTTGTGAAGTGGTTTAACCAAGAACTTTGAGGCTGGAGAAGGTCACGTGAAGACAAGGTCCAGGGTGTTTTCTCTGTTGTGTGTTGGAGGAGATTTATTGACTAACAGAGAGAAGGAGTCCAGAAGAGAGAGGACACAACACCAAATAAGAACACCAAATCAAAAAAATTTGGGATGGTATGGAAAATGCAATATAAACATGTACTTGAATTTGAATTTTATATAATTGCAGACAGTAATTTTTCAGTAAGAATTCAGGATATTTATTGTTTTGTCTGATCAACATTTTAGCTTAACTTTAGTTCTAATTTCTAACATTTCATGCCTGCAACACATTCCAAAAAACTTGGGACAGGACAATTTATGGTTTGTAATGATAATTAACCTTGAATTTATTTATGGGATTTCAAACAAATCATATACCATACCATCAACAAGTGATTATACCTATGATTTGGTGCAAATGCAGTATCCACAAAAGGCTGTCTTTGAGGATACTCCAGTGGTTAACAAAGAAAATAATATACATGTTTTAAAACAATGTTCCTCATGACAGACTGGAATAGATTTCCATATTTCAGGCTTTCTCTGATTTGATTTGTTAATAAATGCATGGACATTCCTGGAAAAGATGTCTTTAAAATCTCAATGTACTTTTCTGCATTAATGCAGAACTATCTATCACAGAACTGAAAAAGATCTTTGCCAAGGGCACTGACACAACCAAATAGCATGACAGATCCTCCACGTTTCAAAATTGTGAGATGGGCCGTGATAAATGTCTCTGATGTCCATGCTGCTTCTGGACACAGTTAACATAAGGCTTCTTTTTGCACGTAACGTTTTAAGTGGCATGAATGTAACTCCACACTGTAGTTGTTAGGGTTCAGTCATATGAACAAGGGTTGGATCCAAGCACTGGTATCTAAGCTGGGTGAGTAGTCCAGCTATTGGGGCTGATTAGTGTATGACTGCACTTTAAAGCTGACACTGGAGTCAGAATTGATTAGGAGAATGATGTACAATTTAAAGACAAAGCTTTGGAGCTTGGAAATGCTGACAATAATAAATCATAAAGCAGCAAATGTGCAAAGAAGGGAACACCTGATGTCTAGTACAAATTCACAAATACTGAGTAAATATTAAGTGCTTCGTAGGTCAACATAACAAATGAAGAACCAGTTGCACCAGAATGTTATAATCCTGGTTACCTCAGACTTATTGATCTCATGCCAGAATCCATCTACAAAGGAATCCTGGTACTGTCTTTCCCTAAATACCTCACGCCAAAGCACTACCAAATACCATACCTGAAATGCAGGAATGAGAGAAAATTATATCTCATGATCCCATAACCACTCTTTCACAATTTGAGCTTGATTAATCCTGGAATTTCCAACTTATATGCCTGTGCCATCAGGGAAGAAAAAAAGTTTGCTGAACCTAGACCTGGCCAACTGCCGCAACCCCATATCATAGCACTACCCCCACAGGCTTGTGCGTTAGGCACTAAGCATAATGGGTGCATCACTTTATCTGCCGCTCTTCTTACCTCAATGCCCCCATCACTCTGGAACAGGGTAAGGGTCAGGACTCATCAGTCCACATAACCTTCTTCCATTGTTCAGAGTCAGAGATCATCTTTATGATCCCTAGCAAATTAAAGCTGTTTTGCTGGTTGGCCTAACTGAGAAGTGGTTTTCTTAAGGCTATACAACTCTTTAGTCCCAATCAATTGAGTTATCTTCACCTTATGCATATGGAAATGCTTATTTATTTATTTGATTTCACCTGATTGCCGATTTCGATCATTCCAGATGTTTTCCCACTGTCCTTTTACTTTCTTATAATGCGTTGGACAATTATTTACAGCCATCTGCTTAGATGTTTTCTCTGCTTGATGCACACCAATAATTTAATCCTTCTCAAACAGCTTAACAGCTTAATCTTTTTCACAATTACATTAACAAAGATTACATCTTTCCACAGCCACAGGATGTCTTTTGACAACGTTGTTTAACAAATGAGAAGCTACTCACTCTTTCCCCAGGTTTCGTAGGAATCACTGTGATTTAACAAATAAGTGCTTGAAAAAAATGTATTCAAAATAATTTGCACCAGCAACATCCAAATATACCAATATATCTTTTAAAAGCATATGAGTGTACTACCTGGAATATGTGGAGCTTCAAATGTCACAACAAAGAATGACAATAAAATACCTGAAATGCCTACCAACAAACTACAACAGGCACTTTGAGAAAACTGATAAAGTCTTGTAGAGTGAAACAGGAATAGAGGGTACCAAGGGGAAAGACAGCAGACTTTAAGAGACTTTGGGATTAATGTATGGAAAGTCCTTGGCCTAAAAATGAGATCAGAGCAAAAGGGCAAGTGTGCACCTCCTCAGATAATTAAGTCAGTTAAAGCAGTGCGTACTGTAAATGTTCTTCTAATGAAGCTATGATAAGCTCACTACAAATTAACTGCACATGTCCTTTCTTCCCTAATACTCAGTTATACCACGGTCTTAATTACCACTGCTGAAAAATCCTTCCAGTTGCAGACTGTACAATTCATTTTTGGGGTATACATATTTTTGTGTTTAATATTCCAAGTAATCCAACACATTTTCAATGGAATATGGTTCAGTGATTTTGCTGGCTATTAAGGCTGTCCTCATTTGGCTACTTCTTTTGACAAGTGGCCTTATCTCCCATAAATGCAACAACACCATTTTGCCTCTGTGACGTCCTTTTTCTGACCCATTTTACACTACACTATCTCTGTTGATACTGCGCTTCACAAGAGTCCCAGAGATGGCAAGATTTGTCTCAGTGACTTTACACTGTTACAGTTCATCCTAACCTGATTTTCTTCTGTCAAAATGTTACTCAGAACATCTGACGTCTTCTTTACAAATATTGCCCCATTTGCTATATATCTGGCTAGAGACATATTTTTTAGAACTCAATCTGTCGACCAGTCTCAACTATTGGAGAATAGGTCACCTATATGGGTCAGGTTCCTTTCAAGGTTTCATGCTTACTTGCTGCTCTCAGCACTTTAAAATAAAATAGATACAGTAAATCACTGCGCAAGTAAGCTTTATAGGTATGACTGTGCATATGATTGTGTGTGACAGTGTGTGTGCATGGCTGGAAGGTGTGCAATGTGCATTTCTTTGTAATAGTGATAAATGCTGTACTATTAATGTCTACATATTATTTTTGAGACAGGGAAATCCTTTTTTCCAGTTTTGCTGTACCCATCTAATACTGCCTCAATATGGTGGGTTTCTTGGTTTCCCAAAATTGGCCTATATACATTTGGGATCCAAAGTATGGGTGGCATTCTCATTTTGAAAGAGCTCCATAGCCCCAGTGCAAATCTAGGAGACATTGAATGCTTGGCTGTTTGACTATATTTGGAACTAGTGATCTGGAGCACGTAAAAATACGTTGAGTATGAAGTATTTTGTCACAGTTCATGTGCAGTTTACATCTACGGTTGAGCATAGTTACTGCTACATCAAAATACTATAGTATCAATATCACTATTACAGGTATGCGCTGTTTAACGTTCACAAAAGCAACGTCATCCCCTTTGACATTCAAGGTCTTAATGAAATTAATTAGGAAATCAAAAATCTAATTCATGTCTGAATGGGAGAAAACTAGTATGAGCAAACCACTGCGACATCTACTGACAGAAAATAGAATCATCTTGAAAGTCATAAAATTACATCGTTCTACCTTCTTTTACATTTTCATCTTCAGTAAGTCTTAGATTTAAAAAAAATTAAGAATTTCTGGATTTGCTACTGTACTAAATATTTTCTTTACTGTTTTAATTCATATAGTTGTTGTGCTGCTTGTACAATGCAAATAAGCAGCTCGTAAATAAAAAGGCAATTAAAAAGGCAATTTCAACCCACTAAGCAGTGGGTTTTACACTATGTATTTTTAACACAAAGCTGTCTTCAAGTTATGTGGATATTAAGACACTTGTTTACATTCACATGTTTACATTTCACAAGTAGGAATACTTAGCTTACATATTACAGCTATTGCTACATAAATGCTTCCATAAGAATCTTCAATCAGAAAGCAAAGAGCAGTTCAGTCTAAGCATGCTTTTAATTTTTTGGAAACTTTCCCCTAAATTGGCATGGCAGCAATTTCACCAGTGCCCAATACATTGCTGGATAAGCACCTTCAAAACGAAAGGTTTCCTTTTTTTCTTTTCTACTACTTGTTAGTACAGCATGACTAAACAAATAAAAATCGATTCCATTCTACCAATATGCTTCAACTCAATTTTTCACGAAGGATACCAAAGTCAGCCATTACTCACACAGCTGTCTGCATGAATTAGCTACAGTCTGAACATTTTAAACATTAATCTAATTTCACAGCCTCAACGTCTAGGCTGAAATTCAAACGAGTCGCCTGTAATTTGTGCTTCACCAAGCACGTGTGCAGCTGCATGTCTTCACTGCAACGCACTTGTACCTGGACTTGTAGACGTTATGAAATCAGAAATTTCTTCAGATCCTCTCATGCGTTCAGCTCCAGTTGTGCAGCGTGTACTGACACCCACAAATGCACGATAGCTCTCCGGTGGAGGTTTCAGTACCAGCTAGCGGGAACTCTGGACATGAATGAATGAATAAAACCATCGCTGTTAATACGTCAAAAAGAAACAAAAAGACAACAGAGATTCGAGAAATACTTAAGGAAAAGAGCAAGTGCAGACTCACCGTTTTCACAGAGGCGAGAAAGGAAGAAAGAGAGATAAAGCGAGGGAGAGAAAGCGCACAGAGAAAAGCCGCGATATTCACAGCACACATACCCGGCTATAAAGAGTTTCTCTCTCTCTCTCTCTCTCTCTCTTACTCTCACTCTCAATTATGAAATATATCACTTTAAAGGATGGAAAAATAGCCTGAATTTTTTCCACTCTTAATGAGCACACGTCGAATACATTTAACCCTCCTTGCAGACCCACATTCCATGGTAAATTATAAGTATACAAATGGAAACACGCACTTGTCATTTAAGTTAAATTAATTGCCATTGAAATCACTGCTGTCTCACCCTCATATTAGTAATATTATAGTGGAAGTGAATCAGTCCATTTATTTTCAGATCTGTTTAATCCTACTCACTCTCCATATTGTGAATATTATGCTATTGTGGGGACTTTCTATTGGCATAAAAAGTACTGTAAATAATTCATGCTAGTTATATTAGATAATTTATTAAACAGCTAACCCTAACTGACCAGGAACTAGGAAAGACTAGGAAAGTTAAAGAATGCTAAAAAAAAACCTGTTTGGAACATTCCACAGGTGAGTGTCATGATTGGGTATAAAGTGAGCATCCCCAAAAGGCTCAGTCATTCATAGAAAGGACAGGGTGAGGTTCACCACTTTGTGAACAAATGCATGAGCAAAAAGTTCAACAGTTAAAGAACAACATTTCTCAACATGCAATTGCAATAAATTTAGGGATTTTATCATCTACAGTCCATAAAATCATCAAATGATTCAGAGAATCTGGAGAAATCTTTGCAAGTAAGCTGCAAGTCCAAAAACCAGCATTGAATGCCTGTAATCTTTGATCTCTCAGATGGCACTGCATTAAAAATCAACATCATTCTGTAGCAGATAATACCACATGGGCTCGGGAACACGTCAGAAAACCATTGTCAGTGAACACAGATCATAACTCCATCTACAAGTGCAAGTTAAAAGTTAGAAAAGCCGTATATCAACAAAAGCCATAAACACTGGCAGCGTCTCTTATTAAAAGGAAAGGTGATGTAACACAGAGGTAAACATGCCCCTATCCCAACTTCTTTGGAATGTGTTGCAGGCATCAATTTCAAAATGAAAGAATATATGCAAAAACAAAGTAAAGTTTATTTATCTAGTAAAGTTTATGTATTCCATTGAATATAGGTTAGAAATTATTTAAATAAGTATTAAGAAAAATAAGTATTTGTTATTCTGTTGATTTTGCAAGTTTTCCCACCTGCATGGAATGAGGAGGTCTGTAGTTATTATCGTAGATACACTTAAACTGCAAGCGATCCAGAGAAATCCAGAAAATCACACTGTATGATTTTTTAATATTTTTATTTTATTTTACTGCATAAAATAAGTATCTGATACAATACAAAAACACAAATTAATATTTAGTACTACTAGTTTTTGAACAAGTTAAAACCTAAAATGGTTCTTACGGAGCCACTCCTTAGTTGCTCTGGCTGTATGTTTCACGTCATTGTCATGCTGGAAGACCCAGCCACTACCCATCTTCAATGCTGCTATTGAGTGAACGAGGTTGTTGGCCAAAATCTTGACCCCATCAGTCCTCCCTTCAATACAGTGCAATCGTTCTGCCCCTTTTCTTCCTTCTTCCTTCCTTTTCCCAGGTGAGAAATTGCATGGCACCCCAGACCGAGGAAGATTGACAGTAATCTTGTGTTTCTACCATATTCCAATAATAGCAGGTCTACAGTTTTGTCCCTGGTGTCCTTAGACAGCTCCTTGGTTTTGGGCATGGTGGAGAGGTTGGGGTGTCCTGTCCCTGCAGCTGAAAAACACCCTCATAGCATGATGCTGCCACCACCATGTTTCTACTGTTGGGATTGTATAGAGCAGGTGATGAGCAGTGCCTGGTTTACCGCTTAGAATTAAAGACAGAAAGTTCAATCTTCGTCTCATCAGACCAAAAAAATCTTGTTTCTCATAGTCTGAGAGTCTTTCATGTCTTTTTGGCAAACTCTATGCAGGCTTTCTTATGTCTTGCACTGAGGAGAGACTTTCGTCAAGCCACTCTCCCATAAAGCCCTGACTGGTGAAGGCCTGCAGTGATAGTTGACTTTGTGGAACTTTCTCCCATCTCCGGAGCTCAGCAACAGTGGCCTTCTGGTTCTTCTTTAACTCTCTCACCAAGGCTCCTCTCCCATGATTGCTCAGTTTGGCTGGACAGCCAGATCTAGGAAGAGTTCTGGTCGACCCAAACATCTTCCATTTAAGGATTATGGAGGCCACTGTGCTTTTAGGACCCTTGAGTGCTGCTGGAAATTTTTGTAACCTTTGCCAGCTCTGTGCTTTGCCACAATTCTGTGTCTGAGCTCTTTGGGCAGTTCCTTCGACCTCATGATTCTGATTTGCATTGACATGCACTGTGAGCAGTGAGGTGTTACAGGTGTGTGTCTTTCCTAATCAAGTCCAGTCAGTTCAATTAAACACAACTGGACTCCAATGAAGGAGTAGAACCATCTCAAAAAGGATCAGAGGAAATGGACAGCTTGTAAGTTAAATATGAGTGTTACAGCAAAGGGTCTGAATGCTTATGACCATGTGATATTTTTAATAATTTTACAAAAATGTCTACATGTCTGTTTTTTCTGTCAAGGTGGGATGAGGGTGTACAATAATGAGAAATAAAATGAACTCTTTTTTAAATAAATGGCTGCAATGAAACACAGAGTGATAAATTTAAGGGGGACTGAATGCTTTCCATACCCAATGTATTTGGAATATGGGATGTGTCCGAGGGCCGCTTCTACCTCTGCAGATCCGCTTGCGGAGATCCATGATCAGCTCGGTCAGCTCACTCTGGCCGTCTGCCATCTCCTGGCGTGCCAGCAGGTATTAGTAACCTACAGTGCCTTGCGAAAGTATTCACCCCCCTTTACATTTTTCACATTTTGTTACCTCACAACCTGGAATTCAAAGGG
>JAUZST010086406.1:0-19981 GCA_034779995.1 Parotocinclus haroldoi
TGTGTGTGTGTGTGTGTGTGTGTGTGTGTGTGTGTGTGTGTGTGTGTGTGTGTGTGTGTGTGTGTGGGTGTTTGTGTGTGTGTGTGTGTGTGTGTGTGTGTGTGTGTGTGTGTGTGTGTGTGTGTATGAGAGTGTGTGTATGAGTGTGTATGTATGAATGAATGAACCCTATTTTCTGGCCATATTGGCTAAATTCTTTAACTGGTTCATCATAAGCTTTATTTTCTCTCCAGGTTTTACATTACAGTCAGTAAATATAAGCCGAATCAGACAAATCGAATCGTGCTGAACATAAACGTTACTAATGCTCAGACACTAGTGCTCCAGTTGCCTATAAAATTGGTGGAAAATGGGCCAGAACATGTTCTGCCGGTTCCTACTTGGACCGGTTCCTGTTTTCAAACGTCCAGTGGAAACACGCCTTGTGTCTCTGTCTCTTGTTGTTGGCCCGAGGTTGCGCGTCTATGCGTTGTGAGTCCGTCCTGTGTTCCACTCAGAGAGACAGCAACTGTAGCAGCTCACAGGAGCCTGGCTGTCTGCATGGCTCTGGAGGAACGAGAGCGAGTGTGGCAACACACAACGGGTCGAGACGCCCCATCCATCGACCACAGGAGCCACCGCGGCTCCCCCAACGGAGCACCCTGACTCGACCTGTGTGTGTGCATTTCTGTGTGTGTGTGTGTGTGTGTGTTGACACTGAGAGAATGAGAGCAGGTTTTGTTTTGTACACGTGTGTAAGTGTGGGGCAGCCTGCATAATGAGAATATGTGTGTACGGTCCCGTGTACGCTAATTTATAGTGGCACAATGTTCACCGCTATTACGGAGGCGAAACGAGAGCAAGTCCAAAACGCCGTCCCGCTTGCCATCTCGTTTAACCTCTGGTGCTATTACAATTTTACTAAAATCATCAACAGCAAATTAGGTCTAATTATCCTGATGAAGCCACTAACAGATTTTATGCGGACCGAAGCGTGATTTACAACTGTTTTTACAAGAGCGCAGTTAGTGCCAAGTTAATGTGGTGTAACAAGATTTAACCTGGTGGTGACTTTTTTTCTACTGCAAATAAATCCCAAAATTTGGCGGGATATTAACATTTGGGAGTTACTTTATATAAATATGGATTGTATGAATAAATAGATAGCTCTATATAAGGAAACTCCATGTTAGACTTGCTAAAGAATCTGGACTTAAAAAGAATCAATTAAAAGCGAAATTAAGATTTTTTTTACGGGCATATTAGCTCAGATCTTTATTAACTAACTAAACACATGAATCAGCAAAGACCTGAACATTTTCGGGGCTGTTTGAATGCTAGTTTCACTGGTTAAAGTTTCCTGAGGACGCTGTTTGAACAGAATGCCACCATATTAGCAAGGCAAGCAAGAATGGTTTCTAAACTAACTTCAGATGCTATTTTTATCCTAACAAATGAGAAAGGGATACTCCTAAAAGCTGCTTCGCCAGTCTAAAGTCGCTGGTGCCACCACAAAAGCTAAATATAACATGTTAATTATTTGCAAAGTTTCATAATGGAATGGCTAAACCCTAGCTACTGTTTCACATAACACTTTCATTTTCGTTTTTTGTGTTGATAACTTTTGAACCAAAAAAGACGTTGCGAATCTGATTGCACCAACAGATTTCTGGGACAATTCGGGTCTTCTTTGATATCCTACATGACCACCTTCCCGCTGGAAAAAAACTTGCGCTTGATCCAATATGGCGGCTTCCAAGATGCCAGCCTTGTTCCAGACATAGGCTAAAAGATAAATCCCCTCACCCATTACTCACTGGGTTATTCAGATATGCCATTTTTCCTTTTGACTCGCCCTGTATAAAGGCTGGGGGGTCCCACTAGTCTAGCCTCATAGAAAAGGATTAAAAAAGCAAGTCAAATGATTTATCAGCAGAACCTTATTATTATTATTATTATTATTATTATTATATTATTATTATGGTGGGTAGCATCACTGCCTCACAGCAAGAAGGTTTAATCCCAGGGTGGAGCGGTCTGGGTCCTTTCTGTGTGGAGTCTGCATGTCCTCCTGTGTCTGCGTGGGTTTACTCCTGGTACTCTGGTTTCCTCCCACAGTCTAAAGACATGACTGGATTGGAGAACACAGGCTGACCCACAACAGTATATATATAAAAAAAATGTTTTATATATATATATATATATATATATATATATATATAAAATCTTATATTATATATATATATTATCATTATCATCATTTATCATTATCTTCCGCTTAATAAACACAGGGGATTCATCAATCCATCGTAGGTTACACAAACACAGCGACACACCAAGGGTCACTTTAAAGACACTAATTAACCTTACCACCGTGCCGCCAATCAAAATCAATCTGGTGTCATGGCTGAATTCATCAGATTACATACGGACCCAGAATCAGAATATATTCAGCCATGACACCAGACTGAGTTTTGATTTCCTATTAATATAACTAAAAGCAAAAGTCTTAGGCCAGCATTACAACATACCATTATTTCAGTAATGTTATTATGACCATGACCAGCTTCATGGGGATGAAGTAGATCCTCCTACAGTCCCAAGAAGCTTGATCAGGAATGGTATTTTTGGAAGGGTAACAGCTAATAAACCATGTTTTAGTTTTTCGAAAGGTGAACAGGCTAAAAAGATCTAGATATGCTATGACTTACAAAGATGGGAATGGAGAATAGTGGGAAAGTGTGTGTGCTGCTAAAACAACAAATGGAATGGTGACCTAATACTTTTGCAAAGTACTGTATTTCTATTAGTTCATTCATTTCCATACCCAATAATCCGATTCAGCAGCAGCAGGACTGGGAAAATAACCTAGACACAGTGCCAGTCTATCACAACACACACACACACACTCACACACACACACACACACACACATAACACTGTTTACTATTATAGACTTAGCATCTTTACATGTGTGTAATTAGATCATAATTACATGTGGGTACTGCCCATGATCCTTTCATCATCCTGGAGAAAGAGACACTTTCAGGGGTGAATAGTAGGACACTCTTTATTCTTCTATACACAGTTTACTTTAGCACTCACTGATTTGACTTAAACACTGGCTAACATTGCTAACTGCTGATTGTGTTATGTAGTGTTTCACCATGGAGTAGCTTTAGGAAGAGACATTTCCTGTGCTTCTTAGCTTTTCTTTTTTGTTTTTCAGTTTCGTTTTGTAGTTTGCACAAAAGTCGTAGGCCACCACTAAATTTGTTGATTTTGGCAATGATGTAACTACCACAGATAACATATAATCTATGACAGGATACAATAAACAGGATTGAATTGGATTGGATTATGAGAAATCTTTACTGGAAATAAGAAATGGTTTTTTTTTTTATCTCTGGATGTTGATGACTGTAAACAGCTGGTCATCTCAACAGCCAATCAGTGTTGCACATCCACTAGCAAAGCAAGAAATAAGAGTTTAAAAGCAAAACCCAAAAGCAAAAACAAGTCTTTCACTTATTTACTCCTTCGTAACATTTACCGGTCGTGTGCTCGCTTGCTCACCTTAGAACTAGAGACGGTTCTAACTCGGTTGATGTGTTTAGAGACTTTTTGAATGGAAGTTACAGTGTTATTGTGGATGATTTTCACTACTGGTTTCTAAAAACCTATGAATGGGGTTTATAAGCGTATGCACCTGTCCTATTGTAAGTAGTTCTACTTTGTTCTGTCTTGTTTTTTTTTTTTGCTTGTGTCAACCAAACACATCGGCTCCATCTTGCCATGCAGAGTTACAGCTTTCCCCTACACAGGATCATAACAGTACATAGCTGTATTTTCTTTCATTATTGTGGTTTTCCATTAATTAAGAATAGGTTTAACATGTGTGTAACGGTTTAGGTTTCGGACACAGATTACGGACGTATGGTTGGGTTCCTCTCGTGTTTTCATCGCTATTTCTGACACATTTATGTATTTTTTTTTTGTTTGCATAGTTTTCTTGTGAAAAACAAAACTTTATATTTATATTACAGTAGCTTAAAAACCTTTTTCACGAAATGCAGTGCAGACATTAAATGGCACATAGCTAAAATGAAATCAATAAACAACAGCTGAATTTCAGTATTAAAAATAATGAGTGACAAATTCAAGCTTTTATGTTCATGTCTTCCATGATGTTGGACGCCGGACGTGTTGAATGTTTCATTAGGGAATATTTCATTTGGGCATGTTTCTTTAGGGGATAGTTCATTAGGGGATATTTCATTTTGGGCTATCCCCTATTTTTTGTGAGCAGTATATAAAGACACACAGGGTGCTAAAACAAGGTTTCAATGATCTGATTTGATCGTGGCCATCAGCCTGAAGTTTCAATAAAACCGGAGAATAATATCAAAATGAATCTTACGCTATAATAACACTGCTATGTATATAGGGAGCTCTGAGTGGTGCGAGCCTTGTCACTGCCTTCTTCTCCACACAGAGTCGCTCTGTGTGTGTCCTGCCCAGGAGACTGAGGGCAGCCCACATCCCCCACCACACGCACGCACACCCACACACGCACACACAGATCCACTCAAAGCCAGGCTGGTCCGGAACATTCTGATGAGTAGTTTGTTTTCCCAGGGACGGCCCAGGATCTGATAAAGCACAGCAGGTGAGAGGGAAAGCAAGAGAGACAGCAAGACAGAGGGAGAGAGACAGAAGCGGGGGTCTGAAGACCTCCTCCAAAAACAATATTTTGACTGAAAGGTTAGCCATCTGGATCTTTTGAAGGCAGGATTATTGCTGGTGCCTCAGCCTAAACCCATCACCCCTTCCTCCCAACCGCCCCCGTTGCTGCACCCGTTGCCAGCATCCACAGGAACAGCCACAAGCTGGCACCATCACGCTCTCTCTGATGACAACCATCCTGCTGCTACATGAATGGAACAGTTCCGACCCCCAGCCCTCGCTCTGGTTCCCGCAAGAGGCTGCTAATTCTCCTGCTTTAAGAACAGTTCAATGGATGTTAAAACGCTGAGCAGAAATATTAAAACTTTAACATCGCGGGCTCTGGGGCTCCACTAACTGGAACAATCAAGGAATTCCCCTTAAAACTGATAAACAGCACAGACCTTGATGGTGACCGGCATGAACATATTTTGGTCTGATTAAACAACATGCCCAGGATTAAACCAGTGCCGTTCCCTTTAAACCAGCAATATGCAAACACTGGCCAGCAGAAACCATCTTGGATCAGCAAGACTATGATGACATCCATCCTGCTCCAACATGAGCTGAACAGCCTTCACTTTTGGAACTAGTCAAGTCAAGTCCGATTTATTTAGACAGCACTTTTTACAATGGAGCTTTGTCCCTAAAATGTTCCAAAAAATGTTGTCTGTAAAAGGAAAGACCACAAGCCTAAACAATAGAATGGTGATCTCCCTCCGCTCCCTCAGAGCTGCTACATCAAGAACCGTCATTCATCAATAACTGATAAAACCACATGGGCAAGGGATTACTTTTATCAAACCTTTATCAAGCTCTACCATACAGAGTAACATTCATAAATACCACTTAAAACCTTACTGTACTAAAAGAAGCTTCATGTTAAACCATGTCCACAAACAACATCTGGGATGGACCATCACAAAGATGAAAAGGACCATCCAAACGTTTAACAGCAGGACTAGAAGACCATCTATCTGACTTCTGAATTCATAGACTGTAGGTCAGCATGTACCTGGAAGAGCACACCGACCCATTGCTGTTTCAGCACCGGAGGATGATCCTGTACTCTGTCCTGTCCTCCCTCAGCCTGTGTGACACCCGACCGGGCTGGAAGGCACCACCAGGAATGGAAGCCAGGTCAACACGGTGGTTTCAGATGACTGCACTACCTGAGTAACTCAGCCCTGATATACCAAAAGATCTTGTTTCGACCAGCATTGACTTTTGTTTTAAACATGTCTTCAAACATCTCCACAGTAAGAACTTTCTACTGTCTGCTGAAGGTTTTAAGTTCTGCTCAGCGCTCAACATAAAACCAGTTCTGCTGACTTTATTCCAGCTTAGACCAACACGTGACGTAACAAGCACCCTGTTGCTAAGCGAATGAAAGCGATCCGTTCACTTTGTGTGCCGTTAATCTTTAAAAAAATATCAAGTCGTGACATTGTGTCAGCGACATCGAACATCAATAACCGTGTCAGAGTCGCGTTACAGTATTAACACGGTACCGAGGTACTGTAACTCTTCTAAAATATTCTTTTGTTTTATTATTGCCCTCTCTATAACGTTAGTGCTTCTAACACCTGTGCTGCACAAAGCACCTGAAGTGGCCAGTCAAGAAAACACAATGTGGGCTAAAAATACCGCTTTTCTCCGGCTGCCTGTTGCCGCAAGGCAGCTCCTTCGGTTCTTATAGAGTTGTTCTGCGATCTGGGCACACTGGCAGGTGGCCATGGTAACCCCGTGCCTCCATGTCTCCAACTCTGTCTCTGTGCATCTGAGAAAACCCTGAAGCCCATGGTAAGTGGCAGCTTTTATCTCCTAATTAGATGGGAGGCACTCACCTCCAGGCAAGGGGAACCAACAGAGGCCCCACAGGTCATTTCTGGATTGTACATTTGATGCAGCTCTTCAGAGCTGTTACATTGACGAGTCACAATGAAGCTACTGGAGCTGGAATTAAAGGTGGATTAGAGTCACAGATTTGATGTCTACACAATTCCCGCTCAATATCTGTGTACTGTGTCATGCTAGAACTCAGACTCCACTCCCTGTTCATAATGATTCATTAGTACTTAATTATCTAGGTAATGGGTGATTGACACAGACATCTCAACCTGCTAAATAATTTCAGGGTAGTATTAAGACCCCGAGACCCTCAAGGCTACACGAACAATGGACATTTCATTGAGGAACAACACTACAGTGTAATTATTCACATATGCAAACTATTACACGCATACATATTTTTTATTTATTTTTCATTTAACCTTTATTTAACCAGGAAAAACCACATTGAGATTTAAAATCTCTTTTTCAAGAGGGTATTTATTTTATTCATGGTGCCCAAATTGGGGTCTTCACCCCCTTGGGGCGGATGCCAAACTTCATAGGTGATGCGTAAGGTTTTGTTTGCTCTGAGGTGCTCCGAGTTTTTCAAAATATTTCAATAATTTCCATCCATCCATTCATTATCCTCCGCTTAATCCACACGGGGTCACGGGCCAGCCGGTGTCCACCCGCCAACTCTGGAAGCAAGGGCAGGAACAACCAAAGGCGGTCATGCACACAACGACACACTATAGGCCACTTTAGAGACACAAATTAACCTAACTCATGTCTTCGGAGTGTGGGAAGAAACCGGAGTACCCGGGGTAAACCCACGCAGACAAGGGGAGGACATGCAGACTCCACACAGAAAGGACCCAGGCCGCCCCGCCCTGGGATCGAACCCGGGACCTTCTTGCTGTGAGGCTGCGGTGCCGCCCCGCCGAGCCCCCGTGCCGCCCCAAAATCTAATTTATACATGTTAAATTGAATTTAACATTAAAATAACGCTATGTAAATGTACTTAAAATGATACAAATGATACTAATTACAATTATTACAGATACAACTCAAATTATTATGCGTCTTATATGTGTTGTAATGGAAAAACACTGTGCTATTAAAATTAAAAAAGCTAAATAGAACCATTCTCACTATTGGTCTCAGACTTTTGATTCCCGCTGAAGTCATAACCGATCTAATACAGTGTAGGAAGAAATACCCGAATGTAAGACTATGTACAGATTTAGTACAGTATGAAAGTAGTAAGATTTGGCAGCTTTGTGGTGGGTTTATCTGTAGAGCATGACTAGTCAGTAACAAAACGGCAGATTTACAGCGAACAAACTTTCACTTTGTTCTGGCTTGCAGCTAGGTTCAATATATAGCATCTTCACATATGTAAAGCCTTCAGCTTTCTTTCAGCTTGGACTCTTGGCAGCTCCGTCTCGTCGCGCCGAAGATCGCGTGGCAGGGAGAACAGATGGGGTGTGAAGAGTGAGGTCTACTCGGGTCCACTTCGTGGTGCATTTGGCCGTGCTTTGCATCTGATGATTTAGGTGTCATAATAAATGTTCCCATAATAGCTTTTAATCCAGTGGATACTTTCAGACAGACATCACTCACACACAAAGCTCATTCTGTATCCACAGAGAGGCGAGCAAATCGCCCCAGGCGTCCTCTTTAAAGTGACAGCTCGGCCAATCAGGCGACTCTCCGACTATCGCTGATTTGAAAGACGTGTCAAACTTATTAGCCGGTTAAGTATAGAGAGAATTGGGAAAGTGTTTGATTAAGCGGGTCTCATTTAGCCGCTTCAAGTAAATTAGGCCAAAAATTCAGTGTTTATCAATTAATAGTCACACTATTTCATCTTTGAGGGGGCAATCCTCATTCAGTACGGCTCTGGCGTGAAATTGAAACTGGCTTTGGACCGCTTTTAATGCCTTCCAAATCAGGGCAGTGGAAAGCTCCAAAATTTTTTGATTATGGTAAAATAGATTTAATGGATTGTCTGGTTTAGGTATGATTTAAAGAACAAAAAGAACAAGGCCAGCTGGTCCCCATCTGGCATCTCTGGACGCAAGGGCAGGAACAACCCTAGACGGGACGCCCATCCATCATAGGGCACACACACACACACACACACACACACAAACATTCACACACTAAGGGCCACTCTACAGACACCAATTAACTTAACACATGTATTTGGACTGTGGGAGGAAACCGGAATACCCTGAGTAAACCCACACAGACACGGGGAGGACATGCAGACTCCACACAGAAAGGACCCAGGCCGCCCCACCCTGGGATTAAACCCGGGACCTTCTTGCTGTGAGGCAGCGGTGCTACCCCACCGAACCCCCGTGCCGCTCCAAAACAGTATTTTCTGACCTTAATTAATCTGTTTCTATATTGGGTCTACACAGTGAAGATTTTGTAAGGCGTAAACATTTAATCAAATAAGAAGCCACAAATACTCCGATACCATACACATGTAGTACTGAGGCCGCCACTGGATTCGATATATCATTGTTTTTGCAATGCTATAATGACCATATATTATTATTTCTCTATCTATGTATTACAATGCAACCACAAAACATGGGAACTTTGTATGAAGTATTAAAAATATACAAATCAATAAATACAGTTTCTGTAGGCAGGAGTGGTGAGTTTTTAGTGTGACCCAACACTAAATAGGCGCCAAAGAAGCTTGATCAGAAATTATTTTTTGAAAGGAACCACTTTCAGGAAGAGGAACAAGATGAAAACGCTAAGATATGACCATGCTTACAAAAAATTGGAATAAAAATCAGTTAGAAGGAGGATTATAGAGTGAGGAATCCAAGTTTGAAATTTTCAAGAATTTCAGAGAATCAAGAATGAATCAAGAATGAATTTAATGGTGGCCTAATGGTGAACTTTTGAACAATACTCCATAGCCTATGTCTTGATACATGTGAAACAGTGAAGTAAGGCATGTGCACGATGTAATGGCTATGGCTATTGATCACAGATGCTCTTACACGCTAATAACATGCCATAAATAATGTTCCGCATGTAAATTTTGTTGTGATAATGAGACCTAACGTGTATTTACTGTCACATCAAGAGCTCTCTGTGAATCATTGTGTTATTCATTTTCTCCAAATGATGCTAAATGATAGAGAATCCAGTATCCCGACCAGTCTTGGACTGCACTTGAGACAAGTAGATGGGAAAACCCAATATTTTGTGGTCTTCCCCAACAGCCTGTCCTTCAATTAAAGTCCCACAACACAAACAAGGCACGCTTAAGATGGAAAAATCTGTATATTTCATCAGGCTGAAACTCGATTGCGGACTGCGGAAGAGCCGTGTTATACTGTGATCAATTCTACATGACCGTTTTAGTCCGGCAGGGCGCATTAGAGAACGTTACTGTAACGTATTTACTGCTGTAAACCACCGAGGCCAGTTTGACACGAGCGAAATGTCGAAGAGTTACAATGTTTGAGAGTGTATTAGGTCTGGCAAGCAAAATAATAGCTGTGACACCTCACCTGGTGATGTCCCAATTATGGAGAACTATGGAGAACTGTAATGTGACAGTCGAATCGTCCCACACAGCTTTAACACATGTCCTCAGAGTGGGTGCTGTTACGTCCACCTTCCGCAGCTAAATAGGCATCAATGCCAACCATATTAGCCCCAAATCTCACTCTAATGTCCCTAATGATTGTGTCATGGACATGATGCAATTCGGAAGATCCCTGTAGCCTTGGTGTCTGAACTGTGGAGAAAAGTTCAACTTTACACCTCATAATACCAAAAGGGACCATGCGGATGGTTTCCAGAACATTTCTCATTGATTCTCTCACGTTCTTACCCGCACGAATCCAGCACCTGGTCATGGGGAGGCGGTATGGCAGGCCCAATAGAACCTGGGGAAAGATTCAGACATTGTTGCAGTCAAGCAAGGTTAATGAAGGAGCATGGCTGTCCAATTTCCAATGTTAAATAAAAAAATTAAACACACGAATCATCGTATCTCAGGCCATGAGTGCGATAGAGATTAAAAAACTGCACTTCCTTCACAACTCCATGTTGCCAATGCGGAAAAGATTCCGTAATTGCCAGACTCAACGTTTTTTTTTGGGTAAATTTCCAGGCCGGAATTTGTCGCCTTGGGGGTTTAAGTTGGTTTAAGGGTTTAACTTTAGGCTCTTGCAGATGGAGTTGCTGCAGGGTGTGCGGTGCGATTCATAACTGAGAAGAGGTGGTACAGCGCCGTGAACGTCTCGTTCGACGTGTGAGAAAGTGCATGTTACCCGTTAATAAAACGAGAGGAGGGAATGACCATGTATTCCAACTTAATTACAGCGATTCCTTTGCTCTACTGTACATCATCTATCCCTTACAGCTCGAGCTTTAAGTAAATAAAAGGCTACAGCCGAAATGTCTGTCTTGTTTGCCTAAATAAGTTCTTGGAGTCCTTTCTTGGAACATGTACTTTGTTTTAATTAGACATTCATTAGAAGGTGTCTTGCATTCCCTCAATTAGTCGCTGTCGTGGCAGCGTTGGAGGCACAGTAATCTCCATGATTAAGCTCCGTTCTTGTTTGTCTTGTGAGTGCCAGGCTTTCTCAGCCTGCCGATGTCCTGGAGTCCTGACACCGAGCGTAATCGTTGTGCGCGGTGGCCTTCCGAGTCCTGCCGTGTCTCCCCTTGCCTCGTTACTGCAGAACTTAACAGTTTAGAACACTCACTTTAAACATCTGCCCCCATTCAATGCCTTTTGCCATCTTCAATTATACCTTTCCACCCTACCATTTAGGCAATTTTCTAATCTCGCCTCAGCTGGCGTGACGCGGGCACCGCAGGCGCCCCGACTGACAGATGAAGGCATATGGACTAGGAGGGCTGGAGTGGTAGAGCACTGACAGCCATATTGGCTACATTACTCTCTACATTATTTGATTCAATATTTCATTTACATTCACCATTGTCTCATATGCTATCGTTTTATGTTTTATATTTATTACGGGTGGCTAGGTGAGTATCACCTCACATCATGACCCTTTCTATGTGGAGTCTGCATGTCCTCCCCGCAATCAGCATGGGTTTACTCTGGGTACTCCGGTTTCCTTCCATAGTCTAAAGGCAGGCACGTTAGAATTCACTGATTTAGCTAAATTGGTGTTGACTTGAGTGTATATTTATGACTAGCCTTGAGATAATCTTGTGCATGTCAGTGAAACGGCCACTGATGTTTATAGCAACATTAAATAATCCAAATAACCAAACAAACTATTTATCACTCTTCAGAGTGTTGAATTCTATTTAATGTGTCATAGTCTATATATTATTACATTATATATTATAGTAGCTTGTTTATTTAAACAATCACTATAAGCTTACATGTAATAATAACATCTAGGCCGCCCAATGAGCTTGCGTTCCTTCTCGAGTCTTGGTCTTCCCAAAGTTTCTACCTTTTCATTTTGTTTTCCTTGGTACTTGGGCCCCAAACTTGCTCATTTAAGGATTTGGACCTATATATTTGTGAAAAAGGTTTACAGAAATAAATCACTTGACTTGCCTTTTTTTTTCAATGTAAAATTTTCCCCTTAACCATGAAATTGGTTTCGATCGGACCATGGTTCACATTTAGAGATCCTTCTTGGAAATGGTGCACTCAAACCTTTAAAATCACACCTAATTAACGGGAGGCTTTGTGATTTTGGATATGCCGTCAGTGTAAAGATTGGCTCTTTTTACACTATTTAGCCTGTGATTGATTGGTCATCGAGTTCAAAAGAGGCACCCTGAAACGTACACTTGTTTGTGTGTTAATATCTGGCTTACAAACCTAAGTGCATGTCAAGTCCACTGTTTAATAGGCATTTCTGCTTTGCTAATGACACTACGCCACACCACAATGCAGATTGCGTTACTATCGCACAAAAGACTTCAGTAACCTTTAAAACAGGATGTTTACCTAAAGATCAGTGAATGAATGTTCAAATATCGCCATCGATTTACGCTATAGTACATTAAATATCAGGTTTTTTTTTTCTGCCATTGTGGTTGAACCCTGGTCCGGCTTCGATGTTGAAAGGTCAGCTCGTGCTAGAGCTCAGCAAGGGTGGAAGAGGTCAGCGCAGATGGATGTAGAGTGCAATTACCTCCGCTGAAGGGCACCAGCATTAAGGTCTGTTAGGTTAAAGTGTCTGCCACTCAAACAGGAAAAAAGGGTCACTAAAAATTGCGCACTAGCTAAAAGCCTGTTACAAGGGTCGGTTATTATGTGCAGAATGTGACCACCAAACGATTCCAGAGGGAAAGTGGACACAGAGGGCTGTTCAGCACCGAAGGACTAGTGAGCGCAAGCTTTCTGGCCCTCGAAAAGCCTCAGAGAGCCTGGCTTGGCTGCAATAATGTCTTGTTTTGCTGAGAAACGCTCCTGTTTAGATTTTGCATTCAGTGTGTTGAGAAGTGTATACGTGAACCCGTAACCACATTAGGTTTGTCACTGAAGCGTATCGGGAGATCAAAGGCAGATTCGGGGGTGGAGACTGTATGTTACTTGTTCAGTAATTCATCTCTCGGCACAATATCTAATCTGTGAAAACACGCTGCACGGTAGCGAGCGCACACTATAATTTCTTGACCGAGGCTTACACAAATGAAAAGGAATGTACCTTCATTCACCACACCACAGAAAAGAAAAAAAAGCTCGACACTACCGCATCGTGTTCACCAAACCCCCCCTCCCTAAACAATCCGCATCGCTTACTGTCGTTTTCCAATTCAGCATTTCTCTCAGGGGTCATGGAGTCAACCGAGGGCTTGGGAGGGAAGGGACAAGTTAACTTTCTAAAACTGTACATCATTTTCCTTTCTTTCTTTACGCAACTACGTGCCAGTGCTTTGTGTGAATAGTTTTAGTCCTTAGACCTGAATGTACATTTATAATGTATATAATTAGAATGTATTAAATTAGACTAATAAAGCTTTTTTTTTTCCTATCTACTGTTTATGTTGCTTTTAGTTTCACTCTTATGGCTGCAAGAATAAAAATGTTACATTTAAAAACTGCTCAGCACTTTGTGTTGCGTGGTCTTTTAAGATCCTGCTGCTGTAAGAACAACTCGTGATTTCTGTATCTCTGATTTCTTATTACTTATCTTTCGCACACGGTTTTCTTGTGAAAATTCATTTTATGTTACATGAAAGCACCGCTAAAGCCTATGTGGATGTGACTGTGCCTGGCCAATGGCAGAACGTGATGCTTAATGAGTTTGTTTTTAATTACTACTGTCATGATTATTATAACAGTTACGGTTGTTCAGAAAGCGAACATATCGTGTGAAGGTTAGGTCCTCATAATGACTATTAGTGGTGCTTCAGTGTTACAGTGGTCCAATACCACCGCAGGGACCTGGGTTCGAGTTGCAGTTTTATCCTCTGGCCGTTTCAGGTGTCACATGAAGACGTGATTAACCGTGACTGAGGGAGCACTTCAACAGCAAACTCTAATCATGACTGCAACCTGTTCAGGGCATGTTTACAATCTCTGCCTCAGTTCTGTCGGCTCTGAGACTTCTTCACTCCTGCTCGTAGGCACGAGCTCACCATGGTGATTCGTTCCCAATGTTCAGGAGGCCTCAGAAGCTCTGCTTTTCACGACACCCGTCATGATTAGGTAATGCCTCTCATTACGAGCGTGATGCCCCATTTCTGCTGGCTAATCAAAGTGGTTCCAGATCAACGGCCCTTAACTTTAGGACTCATTAGACATCTAAGCGGGGGTTTTAAAGCAAAACATCTGCTTTCGGTTTCTCAGCAAGTTTACCTGTTCCAGGCCATCGACTCGACTCGCTGCCGGGCTAAAGCGAGGCGAGGAGAATCTGTCTGAGCTCCTTTAGTTGGCCTCGCACCGACACAAATGAGCTCTTGTATTGATCATGGAGGTGGTGAGGATGAACTCTTCACTAGCGCCAGCACTCGACAAGCTCTCACCCCACTAACTCTCTTTATACGAGTGCACTCTGATCTTCTCCTCCTCCATCTTGCTCGCACTGTGTCTGATTTTACTCCTAGCAGGAATATCCCAGCCAGCACAGATGTGACAGCTTAATAACGTAAACCCTCGCAAACACAAGCCTGACTCTTGTAAACCATCTGTTATCCATCCTCTAACTGGCACGCTGGATTATATTTAGTGTCACTCTACCTGGGCACTCTGATATCACCACAGGCAGCCGCAGACAGTGCCGTGATCCTCGCTGATCTGGATCTGGCGCTGAAACGCTCAGGTAGAGGCACATGTTGACAGGTCGCATGCTCCTTATTTATGTTGTGCTTTCAATATTCTCGGCGCCTCGGTGTCTAATTCTGTTAGGGCTGGTTTACGAACGATTAATTGATCCCAGTCTTTCCTGAGCAGAGCAGCTGTTATCTAGAGAAGAAGTTCTAGAAATTGTATAACACAAACGGACAGCCGATATGAGTGATAATAATGATGACCATTCATTAAGGCAAAAATATATACTTCTCTGGACTTGAAGGCATCTAGGATGGACCATCACACAGCAGAAACTTGTACTTCAGTATTTCAGACCTTTTGTTTTTGGAAAAAATGGACGCCGTGTGCTCCGGACCAAAAACAAAAAGGAACATCCAGACTGTTGAGGAACAAATCCAAAATCCAGGCCCCTGGTTAAGGTCTTAGACTTGGAGCATTAATGCAGAATAGTACACTGAAATTCCAGAACCATATAAGCTGCCTTCATGTTGACATCTTTGCCAGGAATGTACAAAACAATGCAAATCCACATGCTGCACACATAGCAAAGGCATGTCTGAGGACGTGATAACACCTGAAACAATAAAGAGCTTGGTATAATCGAATTATTAATCATATAATCTACAGTTATTTTCAAGGATCAAATTGTATTTGGAAAAGAAATACTACTCAAGCGCACAGATTCTGATTGGACATGATCCCGACAGGGGAGATTTTTTTTTGTTTTTAATCAAAAAAAGATTTAGGTTTGGAGGCAAATGTGCTGAAACAGGAAAAAAAAAAAAGTCCTGTTAAGTGCTTAATAATCTGCTCAAATATTAACATACAATTTAATCACACAGCAATTATTCACAAACACAGAAATAATGTTTTGCAACATGCGAGCGCTTGCCTGATTAGTTACTGCGTAATTGTTTGACTTAAAAAAACAATTAACTTGCGTCGTGGAAGCTGCGGTTTGGACCTCAAGCTGTAGATAAGCAAGGAGCTGTTATTGATTCAAATTAATTAATCCACTTATGAAGGGGGATTCACTGGCTCAGAAGTGACTTAAATAATCCACACAAATTGAACTGTAAATTTGTTGCGTTTAATGATATTCATTTAACGAGCACTACTTGATTACGTGAGTAATTAAATTGCAAGGAGACGCGGGAACGCGTTGAAGCAGTACGCAGTGGAAAATGTTAGAAACCTCATAATTAATTAATAAATAACGTTTGTATTAATGACTTAATTCATAGTTATTCTACTACGAAGCAAGAAATATATAAGCATTATTCGTACCATTAAACAGTCAATCAAAAAAAAAAACAAAAAAAAAACAATCAGGTTATTGCGTTTTTTAAAAAAAGGCCTAACGTGACCATGCTCATTCACCATGTCACAAACTATTGGTGTCCATATAAAACATTATTAAAACAGTATTCAAAAAATATTTTTGATTATTCTTATTATCGATTGGGCTCTTGCATTTCCACTGAAATGAATCCTATGTAAAAGTCCCAATACTGACTCTTCATCTGAAGTGAAATATTAAATAATAAATAAAGAATTTTAAATATTATCTTTTGTTACATGGAGAAGTACAGAGAAGGCCAGAATGAGTTGCACTGTGTGTTTACGGATTTACTTTATGACAGGTTGCTGAGAAAGCAGCTGCGGTATTGTATGAGGAAGTCAGGAGGGGCAGTGAGGTATGTGAGGGTGGTGCGGGTTATCCGTAAGGACAGTATGACAGTGGTGAGGAGTTGCA
The DNA here is from genome assembly GCA_034779995.1 of Parotocinclus haroldoi. Taxonomy (NCBI): domain Eukaryota; kingdom Metazoa; phylum Chordata; class Actinopteri; order Siluriformes; family Loricariidae; genus Parotocinclus; species Parotocinclus haroldoi. The sequence goes on from JAUZST010086406.1 coordinate 16,587, forward strand.
ACAGGAACGATGGATAAGTTCAAGGTGGAGGGTGGGGGTTGCATCAAAGGTGGGCTCTGAGCTTCGGCTTGTTTACAGTGCCGATGGGTCAGACAATCGCTCTCCATGGATTATGATGAGATTATGAACTGTGAAGTGAGAGCAGGGAGCTGGAGAGTTAGAGTTACACAGCGGTGAAAGGGGAAATAAAGTTTGTAGGAGCAATATGGAGATGAATGAGAGGGAGGGAAGTGGAACGGTGGTTTTGGAGTGCTGAGATTAAGATCGTTAGGTTGTGTGAAAGGACGTGATAAGAGCTGGATTTATCGGGAATTGTGCCGAGCATGGAGTGCTCCCTTTTTGGGTCCCTTAACCCACAATTTATTGGATTGTAAGACTGCATTGATTGTAAGTCGCTCTGGATAAGGGCGTCTGCTAAATGACGTAAAGTGTAAAAAGGTCTAAATGAATTTTGCAGTACTTGTTCTAGTCTAAAATGCTGAAGCAGGGAATCAGTCCTTGCACAAAGCTCTGTGTTTACTGGTTAGTCTACATTTTTATCCTCAGTCATGGTCATAAGCTTTGGGTAGTGACCATAAATAATAAGGTTGTGTGTACAAACAGCAGAAAGAGGGTTAAGCTGGGATTTTCTTCTGTACAGTGAATTAGCATTACAAGTATTTGAAAAACAAAAGGAGGCTGTTTTAGGAGACCACATGAAAACGGTGATGTCTCTATCCAGAGGAATTTCTGCCAGAGAGGCTAACCTGCCAAGTTGGAAGATTTCCTACGTCCTTGATGCCATTCCTGCCAGCTTTCATCATGACAGGGAACAGCAGCTTCTCAGAGCGAAGTGGCTCTCTTGGGACGTGGAGGAATCAGCTTTGACACGAGCCACCCGTCCACACTCTCCATGATCTTTCTAGAAGAATCACTGACAGTCACATAAAGAGGTTCGCCAGCCTTCAGAGGGAATACTTGCCGATGTTGCTTCTGGGCATGCTGTGGGCCACGGACAGGTAAAGCAGGACTGGATGGTACTCTGGAGACCTTCTGCCAGATTTCACAGAGACAACGAAATGGCTAGACATGCTCGGAAAGATGACAGGATAGGAGAATGAAGTCTGACATACACTAGCAGTTAAACATTTGAAATAAGCTTTTTTTAATGGTGAGTTTATTACACTGATCACACAATCGTACAATCTGGACGTATTTGAAAGTCGTTTTAACCCATCCGTTTTTGTTGCTCTTCCCAGGCGTGTGATTTTTTCTCTTCCCACCAGACTTCGAAAGGGTTCCACTTCTTACATCATCAGCCATCCCGCGTCTCTATATCAACATCACTGAGTTGTCTATTTTGTCGAACCCAGATACCCTGCTCACAAAAATCATTAAGGGACATTTCATTTTGAAGTATCCCCTAATTCTTTTGAGCAGTACATTTGGCAACTGATGATCTGTTGTTCATCTGTTCGTCCTTTCACTTCTTTTTCTGTCCCGTTTGGATCTGTTTTCTTGTCCTTGCTTGACAGTTCGTTTCTCCGTTTCGTTCAGTCTGATGCATCGACTGGGTTTTCTTTTATAAAACAGCAATAGGTCAAAAGATTTGAAACAGAAATGCCGGTACACGCCGTGGCTTGCAACCCAAAGAAAAACAACTTAATTGCTCGTTCTTTGTAGTCTTGTGATGATAATAATAAACCATAAATTGTTCAATTCACACAGCAATATTCATTTGCATTAATTAGTACCGCCACAAAATGAGAATGTTTTAAGAGGATAATAGACAACGTTAATTCAGACTCATTCAGCACCTGCTTCAAGCCAGCTGAATTTTACACCAGTCCACACCACAGAGACACATTCTCACTTTTGAAGGATGTTGCGCTTGTCTAAGTGAATGCTTCCTGCTCATGCAAGAAGTAAAATACAGCAATTAGCATGCTGCTTCTCCGCATGTCTCTTCGCTGAGGATAAGACGTGCTGGCAGCCCAGCGGGCCTCTAATTCCATCATTCAGTTGTCTCTGGTCTCACTGATTATGGCTCTATCCTGTAACTTAACCTGGTTCTCTCTCCTAGCAAGACAGCCTTCACAGTGAAGAGCCCTTCCTCCACACTGCTCTTCCAACTCACTTCTTACTTTAACCTCCTGCTTCTCTCTAAACTCCTTCCTTTCAGCTCTCTCGCTTTGACTCAGACTTAGCATCACACACGCAGAAAAACAATCCCGAGCGGTTTCGATGCTCTTAAAACGATATCGAGCTATGAGCTTAGATGTTCCCAAACATCTGCTGAAGAGACATGGCTAGAGCTTTGCAGAGGACTGTGGAGGAAATCATAGCATGCCCAAAGGCAACAGAGAGCAAAACACATGGAACATTTTGCCCTCTGATCTCTGCACCCTCAGAAAGAGTAGCGAGATGTGCTCCAGGGCAAGGACAAACCTGCAGAAGTAAATGCATGGCGAGGTCAGCGCTAAAGTGTTCCCCTGTATCTCATTCTTTCCCCCTTTATCTCTATTTCTTGTTTTTCTCCCGCCCTTAGATGTAAGCAGACCTAAAACAGCTAACCATTTCTGTTCTTCTGCTCCAAACCTTCACAATGTTTCTACAACAGTAAGACATATATATATATATATATACTGCTAACAAAAATTAGGGATTATTTCAAAATGAATACGTGTGACCATACACCCTACTGAACAGTCAATATGGGGGCACTCTCACCCAGTTCAACATGCTTCTCTTCACCCCCATGAATATATCACTTGCTTCTCAATCACCACATTTGAGTTTGGATTCTCATTTGCATAATCAAACAACTTTGTTTTTGACTTTTCATTTGCTTTTCTAATCGTCTTGTTTAACCAAATACAATCAAATGCTTCTTTCGTTAATCTCTTCCCATTCATTTTGATACACCCCCTAATTTTTGTGAGCAGTGCACATTATATAAACTCACTGAAACGTACCTGATACCGTGTAATGCCTCCGCAAATACTGATGAGATTTTCCAAAGAATTTCCTGTGGCCTGGGATTTTTGCCACTGCTGGTATAGCCCGTGTGACCGTTCGCATCGAGATACCTGCAAATTCAGCCACTTCCTTCACCCCACACACAGTCATCTGCTTTGCGAGCCATTTTCCACACATGGAATGGGACTTTTACTGCACTGTACCACCTTTTCTCAATCCATGAAGCTTGCTGCACAGCTGGCCTAATCATCGTCGTGCAGCGGCAACTGCAGGAGCCTGACATTACTGTCTCCGGGACTGTACAATATGACTAATCTTGTGTCCAGGGACATAAGACAGGGACATACGGTGTGTGTGTGTGTGTGTGTGTGTGTGTGTGTGTGTGTGTGTGTGTGTGTGTGTGTGTTTGTGAGAGAGAGAGAGATATATATAAAACA
>JAUZST010086416.1:0-19979 GCA_034779995.1 Parotocinclus haroldoi
GTCGCCCTAGGCTTGCTCAACTTGGGATTGGCCTTTAAGGTCTTGTATTACTGTAAAGCTGCTTTGAGACAATGTTAATTGAAAAGATAAGTAAATGCTTCCACCATACTGCTGAAAACAGAAATGATTGATATGTGATTGAAATGAGTGATAGTTTTGTTTGACAGTAGCTAAAAATGCATTGATAGACAGCATTTCAAGCAACATGAAAGATGAGCAGGATGTAACAGATTCAACGAGTGAAGGCTATATAGTTATGAGTTAGAGAGAATATGAAAAGGGTGGGGGAACTAAAAAAAAGCAGTACTGCTTATAATATCATAGGTACATACACTTACAAACATAATTTATAGCTTGTTGCAAATAAGTTGTGGAAAACCATACTTTTGTGTAAGTAAAGCTGTTTAAACACATCAACCGAGTTAAAACTCTTAAACTTCTGCCTCTGCTTGTGGATCAACTGCATTGATTGGCTGTTTATGACTGTTTACAACCTTTGGAGTTGCAAGACAGAATATTATTTCCTATTAATAGTATATTATAATTGTTAAAACCGCAGTCGTTAAAAGTGTACAGACATTGATCAAAGCCTTAACCTGTGACTGTTGTGTATAAAGTAGTAACATATACTCCATAAACAGATCATACCCTATGTTAATGGATATGACATAATGAAGGGGTGTTATGGTTTTGTGTAGCAGCTTCTCTTAGCTCTTTATTTTTAAGCTCTTTTATCTTTATTGTTTATTTCTAGTCATTTCATATTGTACACTTCCTCCACTTTCTTTAAGGTCTCTGGGGTTCGACACAGGGTCTCTGGGTCAATAAATCTATGAGAGGATGTGTCTACACCATGCAAATGGAATAGCTGACTGGTAAAGATGTTACCATCTGGGCTTCAGGCCAGAGATACAAGGTTACCTTATCTTAGAGCTAAATATGTGAGAAATAGGGAGTCACGAACCAGTTGGAGAGCTAAATCCTGTCAGCGCTGTTAAACAGCACAATTTCTTTCTGTATAAACAGATAAGTATGAGCCATAAAATTAATCTAATGTTACTTATGTGATTTCAAATATCACCATGGCGTTCCAAATACAGATTTCACTTAATACTATAATATAATAGTGGATTTTCAGGGGAATCCCTGTTGAAAGAAAGCAGGCAAATAAACCACAATGTCTGCTGGCTGATAGGACTGTTCCTTCTGGTGTTTGGAATGATGATCATATTTACGTTACATACATTTAGTCTCATCCTCCCACTTGATAACTGTGTGTTCAATAAACATGACTTGCTTTTAAAGCACATATTATGAATACAAAGTATAAAATAAAAAGAGCTAAAACAGTTAGCAAGGTTCTCTCTTCGTTTACACTGTAAGACATGATTTAAAAGCTGGTACCATGTTTTTGTGTTAAAAGCAATGCACCTACTTCAAGCATTACTAAAAACCATGACCATATACAGGACGGTGCTTGTGGTTCAGGGATGTGTGTCTGCGCATGTGTGTGTATATCCCCAACCACTTCCAGTCCGGGAGCTTACAGTCTCTACACTTGTTAATCCTAACTCTATCCTGCTGTCAGGCTAACAAAAACAATCAGAGAATTTATTGCTCTGTTTCTTTCAGAGAGTTGAGATCTAAGAGGAGTGGCGAGCGTCATGGCAGCCTCACCTATGCACAGAAGCATTTGTTCATCTCCTGCTGCTCGTCAGTGACTGTTTCATTTATCCCACAGCTCAGCATCGCTAAAGCATGCGATGATGCGGTTGATCTCAGTCTGCTTACTCATTTTTAATGAGCACTCTTTCGTTTTTACTTTTAACATTTAAGGGGACTTAGTTTTATATTTTAAGGGAAATATCAGTGATTGTACCCCAAGAAAAATCCCGATTCCATGCACAAGTCTTCATTTATCCTCAAACATCAGTGCAGGTTTATGGTTTATGGCTGCTTTAAAGTTTAAATGAAAGGTTTCTGTATCCTACTCATGGGTGGCATGGTAAAGCAGTGGTTAGCTCCAGAGACCAGAGGTTTGATTCCTGGCTTTGCCACCTTCTGTGTGGAGTTTGTATGTTCTCCCCTGTTTCCTCCTTTATTCCAAAGACATGCTATAAATCACTTGGCATTTCATAGTGTCCAAGAGTAACAGAGTTTGTTTGTGTGTCCATATGTCCTGAGATGGATTGGTATCCAGTCTAGGGTTGCTTCCCACCTTGCACCTTGTGCTGCCACTTAGGCCCAGACTCCCTCTGCACTCAGATTAAGCAAGTATGAAACCGACTGAATGAATAGATGAATGCATCCAATTCAGTCCTTTCACTTACAAAAGACTATAGTGTTTTCAGCAAAGTGATGGGGATATAATAGCGTGCATCTGTACTGCTGATTCAAAACATTTCTGATGAGTCTTCTTGACTGGATCTGCATTCTTCTTGAGAAGGGCGTGACTCGTCATGCTTATCCTCTATTAGATGAGCTCCAGGATGTTTCAAAAGAAAGGTGATTATTCTATCACAAAGCACCTAAACTTAATTCTATGCAGAGGTTTGAATAAAAGATGATATCTTCTTGGTTTCTGGGAACTGAAAGAATGTACGAAAGAAAGTATATACATAAGCACAGTTTCCTGGCTCTGAGTAAACAGTGTGCAAGCGCGATCATGCAGATTGTATATGAACAAAGCAAGGGGCTTCATACCTCTATTCTCCGAGAGAGATTAAGAGAAAGAATGTTATATGTATGGTAGAACATTTCTACAGCACAATGATAAGTCAAATGCACAATAAATCCCACCTTGCCTGGACAATTGCTAAACTAAATGCCCAAGTAAACAAGCGGTAATCTCAGATAAGCTCCAATATCACAGTGTACACCTCTCCGCCACTCTGGTGCCAGACATCCCGCTGGCTTTATTGGGTAACCGTAAACTAGCCTTCAAGGGTCTGGATTAGGTTAATTATTTCCCTGTGTTAATTCTGCCTCTCTGACTGCCTGGGGAGTAGGGGTCACCCATGTCTTTTTTTTAATAAACCCTTCTGTGTCAAGAGTCTGATTAAGAAGGAGGGAGGTGTAGAGGGCAACTGCCAATGACAACTGGTGTATGTTGGAACAGAGTGGTGGGAGAATACTGCTCAAGCAGGGCAAAAGTATCAGAGCATTGGTGTGATGGAGATATGATGCACAGAGTGCTAAATGATGCTGTCTGCTCCTCCACAAGCATTGTCTGCTAAACGAAACCAAGCCCTGGGAGTGAGAACCAGGGGAAGGGTCAGGTAGAGAATGGAGGTATTAAAGGATTAGTGCCGAACTTTTTATTAGGTCTGATAAACACTTGGGTTTAAAAATGTAACCACCGTTGTGTATTAAGAATGCAATGAGGTCACAGAGTCATTGCGGAAGCCCTTCAATTACCGTTGGCTTAATGTCTTCCTATGCCATAACCCTGCTCACTGAAATCCCATTAAACGAATTTCCGATATAAAGTGTGGGATATTTTAATCCCCTAACCTACTATCCAAACCACCAAATAGCTATAAAATAAAAAGTAAACAGAGTTTACTTGACTGAATGTTCAACCCAAAATCAGAAATTGAAGGGACAGTATGGAAAATGCAACCACAAAATAAATGCAGTGGGCCTAACATTTAACCCTAATTTTTGTTTCTTTGCAGACATTGTGAACCCAACATACTTGTTTGTGTGTTTGTCTGGTCATGTTCATGTGCTAATATACATCCATTCCTCAGCGTTGATGTAATTTCAATCATGATTTGGTACAAAGGCAGTGTCTACGATAGCCTGTGTCTTTGAGAAGGAAGGGTGGGTGGAGAATCACTAGTTTGTTAATAAATGTGTGAGAAAATTGCTAAAATGTTTCAAAACAATGTTCCTCAAAGAAAGACTTGAAGGGATTTACATATTCCGCCCCCTACAATGCACAATAATATCATTAAACCTGTGCCCATTGTTCTGTCATCACAAATCATCATTCATCAATAGCTGATATAGCCACATGGGCAAGGGATTACTTTATCAAACCTTTATTGAGCCTCTTATTATTTGTCTGTACAAAAAAGAAATGGCCGGCCTCTCTGGGCTCCGAGGCATCAAGGATGGACCAGCACTCAGTGGAAACATGTACTATGGAAAAATGAATCAGTATTTCAGAACTTTTTAGGAGAAATGCAGTGTGCTTTGGATCAAAGACAAAGGCATCATCCAGACTTAAGAGTTTAGAGCAACATTCGCTGCCTTCGAGACAACTTCTTTTCCAGAACCATCCAAACATTTTGAACAAGACAATGCAAAACCACATGCTGCACACATTACAAAGGTATGGCTGTGGAAGAAGAGGGTGCAGGTACTGGGCTAACCTGTCTGCAATCCTGACCTGTCCCCAAAAGAGAATGTGTGCAAAATTTTGAAACAACAACAAAACAAAACAGAACAGATCAAAAAAATGTGACAACAATGAACACATATTGTTAGACATCTTAAGATGTGTTTGAGGAAGAACGGGACAAAATAACAGCTGAAACACCAAATCACTTGGTATCTTCTGTGCCAAAACGTCTTTAAAGTGTTGTGTAAAATAACGAAACTTTACAAAGTATTAAATGCTTTACCGTTGCAACTTTTTTCGGAATGTGTTGCAGGCCTGAAATGCAGGATTGGATGTTGATTAACACAAGAAATGAAGCTGACCGAACAAAGCATCTAAACAAATATTTCAGGTTCATACTGAATGCAACAAATAAATGTTAGAAACACTGTCTTTATTGTTCATTTGCCTTTTCCATACCGCCCCAACTTTTTTCTCATTTAGGGCTGTAAGTGGGATTTTTATTCATTAATATTTATTTGATTTAGAATTTATGATTTCTTTAGTTCTCGGTTTCTGCTATGGGAAATGCATTTTACATTCCATCTGCTTCATTAACTGTCTGAACAACTGCTCTTAGACTCTTATTTTTCTCTCAATACAGTGCAACATGTCAAAAGAAGTTTTCCGTGGTAACTGACTTTATGCAATAACGAGTATGTCTAGTGGTACCAGTAGTGGTATGACATCACAGCAGGCACTGGTAAAGGTATATTTGAAATTTAATCCGATAACTGATTCTGGTCTCTTGTATAATGGATAAACATATGATTGTGTGAAAAGTCTTTTTTGTTCCCCTTTGAAACATACCTCTGTTTCAAAATAGACCAAAATAGACCACGCACAAGCTTTTTTTGTAATTTAGACTCTGCTTCGAAACTAACCACACTTAAATGATTCATGTCTATTTTTGAACCGTATAACTAAAATTCTGCTTTTTATTTTCAGAGTCCCTTAAATAATTATCCTCATATCTGGAACTGCATACAGCGTGTTGTGGATAAAGTAAACAATCGACACATCTAAATGTGACTGTGGAAATGATTCATAAACAAATCAGTTTTTCAGTCACATATTCTTATACTCACTCTGGTTCATTGACAAAGCAGAAAAGTAGCCTTTTCTTAACTGGAATGAGAGAGTATCAAATAGGTTAGGTGACATGTAAACACAGTTTTCCTTTCTTTCTTTTAAAATACTTTCTTAGAAAAGATTTGGAACCTGAGCAAATTATTTAATGAAACAGTCTTTCTGCCTCTTGTTTAGAGCGGTTGATGTGGTACCCTTGTGAGAGAGGCTTGACCATGTTTGCTCCAATCCACAAGCTGTTCTATCCTCCTCTGGGACTCAAGCCATGTGCTTTAGAGAAAAACCACACAAGAGAGACCTAGCAGGGGGTAGAACATTCCAGAAAAAGCTTGGCCACTGCAAGTCAAGACACCAGCAAGAAACCCAACTGGATGTGGTGAATAAGTCAAATTACAAAAAGGGAAATGGAGAGGAAAACCTCAGGGTGAACTGGAAAAAATAGAGAGAAGGAAAGCCATATTTGTGTTTTATAACATGCTTTTGTGGCCTGAGTCGAGGAACAGAGCCTGAATCTGAGAGAATGGAAATGCATAGCTGGAATGCGTATGTATGTAATGTAAATGTTAAAAACTGTATCAAAATTCAAATTAAAAGTTTGTGCTTAATCAGTTAAATAGGTATTTACCCATTTGGAATATATTCAGCTCAAGCCAAATAGGTCAGACGGAGTTCCCAACTGGCATGTGTGTGGAAACAGTATGTGTTTGTGAAAGATGGCACATAGTCTTTTCCAACAAAATAAGTTACCGGTACAGAAAATATATTCGGTTGCACAGTAACTCCTTCCCTGGCAGTTACAGAAAGGACAGCGACTACTAACAACCTCTACCGCACTCCATAACAAACAGTGAGGGGCCAAGCCCCCAAGGCTTCCGGTGTCCCACACACAGCCCACAAATAAACACAATCACGTTCTTTAGCTGTGCAGCTCCTTCCCCTTGCCCCCCACTCCTCCTCAAATGGCCAAACCTAAAAGAAATATCATGCTAAGTGCCTGTATGGAGTCAGCAAATGAAAACAGAAGGGTGGTTTAGAATGTCATATAAAACATCCAGTCCTAAATGGATAATTCAGTGTCTCACTTCAGTATGGTGTCATATAATCCATATGCTTCCTGCAGTTCATTATTTCATAGCATTAGCTACGTTCTCATGCTGTCCAAACATTTTTGTAGGCTATGGAAGAAACTTAAGTCACTGGATCACATTTCTGCTTGTGCTTTCAATAAACAGAATCTTTCTAGAAAATAAGTTTTACGTTGTATAGAATACATTATATAAATAAAGGTATATGACTGCACTGATTAACTAACGTAGCTGATTTACATGGTGGTGAACTGATTAACCCTGTGGTCTCACAGCTCCAGAGATCCCTGTTCTGATTCCTGGCCCGGCCTCAGTGGACTTTGTATGTTCTCCCCTCATCTGCAATGGTTTCTTTTGGGTAATCCAGGTTAAAGGATTAGCTCTTTGGATATGTCCACATTGAGCTAGTCATGCTCAAGCTCCTCGATAACCTGAATTCAATGAAGCAGGTTCGACTGCATGTGACTATGATTACATTTAGAGTGCATAAGCATCAATACTTGTTAGATGTCGTAATGTCTTCATTAGCTCATCATCTCAATAACAATCTGTGCACACCATAACATTAATGTCAGAGGGCTGGCGGTTGTAAAGGCCCACTTAGGAGTGACAGTCCCTTAAACACATGAGTTGTATGTTTAAAATATATTCTGATAGTTTCAACTGTGGATTTTCTATGGTTCATTTAGATGTGCAAACCTCTCCTCAGTTTTCTGCACCTCTGACCACAGTGTCTGCTTCTAGTGACCATTGTCCACAGACTCAGTTTCCCAAATGTTGACATCTGGGTCAAAGGTATCGAGGCCCTGTTGACAGCTGGCTGAGTAACGGAGGCGAAATTTCGGTATACACCCTGAAGCTAGCTATGTACACTGTATGCTATGTCTTTCATATCATCCTCCGTCCTGCATAGACACTTGTGCCTAATTATCGAGGACATGCTGGGTCTGTGCTTTGTCTTTTGTGTGTTGGCCACTTTTTTCAGACGTTTCAAAGTCACTAACTGAAGTATAGCAGGTGGGAGCTGTTAAGTCTCCTCTCCTGCCGAGAACACAGAGTCCATGACGCACTGCTGTACAGCAGGGTGCGAACGATGCTTTCTACACAAGCACTTTTGTGCACATTGTCAGTTGTTGTTCTATACTCCGAAATAAATCTTGCCCAAATCTGTAGTCTCTTTGCCGGACATGGTGTTGAGAAAAAGAGATAGAGATAGTGGTGGACAATATTCCTAGCATTTTCCAAACCTAGGTTAATAGTTTTGATTGTGAATTGAACATGTGAATTCTTTTGATCCATACATAGTGACAATGTGGATGTTGGATCAATATGGCTTTTGGAATGTGAGACATGAAGGATCGAATCGCTTTCCATCTGGCTTTGTCCAAAGATAAAATGCCAACATTGGGAAATACAAACAAATGCCCACAAGAGTATCCAAATAAAGTTGGGAATTCCTGTTTGGCCTCTCCAACTGTTGACAGTATCTGAAGAAGTTCTGGAAACAGTCAGACTTAACAGCATGAACTCAAGTGAGAAGCCTTGGTGAAAGTATGTGTAAAAGAAAAAGACAGGTGTTATGTACGTCCTGCATATGCTTGAGGACTTCAACAAGGGCCTTCTCAAGCTCAGTCCAGGCAAACAGCACCAGCTCCATTTCAATATCTTAGCCCAGGAACCTCAAACACAGCAAGAGGATCTAAACTAAAAGCTGTAGACTTATGTGACTTTAAGATTTTGAGTGGGCATCGAGGGTACAGTGGTTAAGGTACTGCACTATTAGCCAGAAAGTTAGTGGTTCAAGTGCTGGCTCTGCCAAGGTTACTGCTAATTGGGCCCTTGTGGAAGGCAACCCTCGGTTGCTTGGATTTTCACAGACATTTAAGGAACAGTGGTGTTCAGGTTGAGAAATATTTATTATTTTGATTATTTTTAAAAGTATATTAATGACATAATTAATCATTATTTTAACATTATTAGTCATATGACTGGGGGTGCCATAGGCTAGACATTTTCCACATTGGTTATATAACGTTCATTTTAAAACATTATCCATCTGGCACAGAAAGAAAACACATAACATAAAGGCAGATACTCATTACTGTACAATAAATGACATGCGCCACTCACAGCCCCCATGACTCCAGGAACTCTGAACTTTGAAAGACGGGGGTAATTCCCTGCAGAGGCAAACATAGAGAACAAAAACCAGTCGTGGGACCAGGGAGTGAGACACAACCTGGCAGAACACGGTGGCCTTTCGAGGCATAAGTGAGGAAATACCCTGTACTATATGAAGACAAAACTGAAACTCACAGCATCAACTGTGGATGAATATCCACCTCTCCCTTAGGCCACCATGAGGGGAGACACACATTGCCAGTGTCTGAAAACGTATCAGAGTCACCCTGGTCCATATCCTGCCTCTAAAGAGATGAGGATTTTCTACTTGTAGTCAGAGTGCCTTTCGGGTTTGAATCTTCAAAAAAGAAAGCAGAAACTGGAAGACTGTAATAAACATTTGAGCTTGAAAGTAAAGTATGAGAACATCATGTTGCTAGATATTAATTAAAAAGTAAGCCAAAGTATGAATAGTTCCGTTATGCAAATTAAGAAGTTCTGAAATATACAAAGCAGGAAGGTTTGTTAGGTTTGTTAGACCTGAGTCTGAAACTCATCCTTATTCCACTGGTTTATTTGCTATTTGTGAATCAGGGACAATATTTCAGTTATTCCATTGCCGGTGGATGACATTTTGGATGCAGCCTTTTGTTTTGTTTCAAAAGGGTCAGTGGTAGAGCAAATGACCTATCCATATGTGATCCCTGTGTCTAATCCCACTCCAAGTGACCTTGTACAACCAAATTACAAGCAGTACATACACAAGTTCAGACAAGCATAATTTCTCATATGTAGACTATAAAAGTCACAATTGTATGTGCCATTGCTTTAGCAAAATATTACAATGATCATATAGAATTTTGTAAATTGTATTAAAGGTCTGAAAACACAGTTACTTAGTGTGACTGCCCCTTACACTTGAGCAATAGTTGCTCAATGTTGCACATTGCTTCATCGGGATTGAACCTTCTACAGTGCAGAGAAGCTTGAACAGTAATGCTCTTTTAGGAAGGGGAGCAGTCAAGAAGCAGCTTTTTTAAAGGGAAAAAATATGCTAAAGCTCACAAATATTGGAATGTGGATCAGTAGAAAAGGGTATTATGGAGGTGATAAATTAGAAGTGTCTAGGTCCAATCACAGACAATACATTATATATGGTTATTATTCCATTGCTAATGGTGTCAAAATACTTTTGCACAGCACTAAATCTGTATGCATATAGCTTGAGGACACAATAAATGACTACAGAAGCCTTCACTCTAGAGTTTAGAACGTGACTGTGCAAGTCAGCCAAGTTCTCACAACTGGCAAACCAATCCTTTATCGGCTTGGAGGGCAGGGCAAAATGTTGACAACATAATGTTTATCTAGTATTACATTAGTATACGTATAATTCCTTCATCTTGTAGATGTGTTTAACATTAAGGAAATAAGAAGGATACAAACAAACAAGGTGGATACCGTCATATACACAAACTATACACATATTTACATTAAGGGAATAACAATTTGAAGCTTAGCTTGCCTTTTAACAGATGCACATAAGCTTTTTATATGAATCAAAAAGGGTTTCAGGATTCTCATTAGGATTCTCCTAAACGATGGTATCCTAGCAAAGCTGTCCAAAAGCAGACACCTCTATAAACTGTGCCAAAGCTGGGTGAACTTAAGACACTTAGGCGATATTAAGGTTGTTTCACAGTCCTTCTACTCTCCATAATGGAATGTATACCTATACACACAATGATTACAATGATTGTTCTTCTCTATGAGATCTATGTGAATGTGCCTGCTGTTCAATGAGTTTTTAATTTTAATCTAGTTAACCTGCTCCCTGGCTCTTCTTCCCCACTGAAAAAAAACATCCTGGATAAATATTTGAGCATGCTGTGCGAGTGTGCATGGCCCCAGCTCCCTCAGAGGCCCTTCCTGGCCTGTGTCAGGCAAGATTAATGTAGATTCACTAATGCACTGGGGTGGGAGGCACACACACACACACACACACTCCTCTAGAGTAAAAAGTTGTCTGCTCTTCTCCTGCGAGTTTTGGGGGTCATACATTGAGATTCTTTTACACATTTAATGTCTTGGAGACAGTTTTAAAAAAGGGTTTCTCAAAATAGTGAATCAACACTTGAGAAGAGAATGACACAATATAAAAAAGAGACAATATTTATCAGTGTTAGATCATTATGTAATGGACGTTCCTTCACTCACACTTAGAGACTGATGTTGCCAAGATGACTTCCCCAAACTTTGAAGTGCTGCATCCTGTATCCTGAGTTCCAGAAGAGATTAGCTCAATCTGATCAAAACAAGTGGGAGTGACAGTGCGGTCAGTGTCTGGTGAAAGACTCTTGCAATGCTCTTCTTCCATACTGTTATCAGAAAATATATTTTATGCTGAAATGTCTTGCACTCTTACTGTTATGCTATAGTACAGAGTCTAGCTATGCTTTCTGAGATTAACAGTTGGTCATTGTGTAGCAAGATGAGTCCTAAAGACTGGGAGGAAGGCTTGTTGTGGGCCTGGCATGGTTAGAGGAATGGGCCCTAGCTGCTGTTATTTGGACTGGACAGAGGTGCCTTTGTCTGGCGGCTGCCACCACATAGCAGGTGCTTTTTAACTTCCCTGCTTCCTTCCTTCCATGCTCTGGAGGACTTAAGTGTCCTGATCCCCCCATTACCAATCCACCCCCCTTTATCCTAACTGGCTGGGTAGATACATGTTCATCTTTCAGCTGGCTCAGACAGAACGAGGCCATGTTGGAGCAGTGCTGCTGTTTGGATTTTCTATTAATTTTCTATTAAATCCTAAGAACAGGTAATTTTCTATTAAATCCTAAGAACAATTTGGTGCTCTCTGAATTGGCTCATGCAAATTTTCTAGGAATTCAAAAAGTGATGGTAAGCAAGGACTTATAAGCAATAAGCAGCAATATGCAACAGATTTGGTCTGGGAGAAGGCAGAGTAAAACAGAATGTGGTAAAGTGGGGGGATTAGTACCCTTATCCAATAGCCAAGGCTCCTAACTAGTTCTGGTGTTAAATGATATGTTGTAAGAAGAGAACTGCGCCCACCACTTCCTCACTGTGAATCCTCCTTAACAGATTTTGAGCCAGGCTGCCACTTCCAGCCAACACTTCCGCCTGCTCATACACACACTGACACTTATTCACTTCACATGTTTTGATTAGGTCGAGTTAGTCTGGGATGGTATGTTTGAGTTCCAGTCAAACAAAAGCAGTACAGTATCTCACAGAAGTGAGGGCACCCCTCACATTTTTGTGACTATTTCGTTATGTATTTTCATGGGAGAGCACTGAAGATATGAAACTTGAGTCTA
Organism: Parotocinclus haroldoi; assembly: GCA_034779995.1. Classification (NCBI taxonomy): domain Eukaryota; kingdom Metazoa; phylum Chordata; class Actinopteri; order Siluriformes; family Loricariidae; genus Parotocinclus; species Parotocinclus haroldoi. The sequence continues at coordinate 12,030 of JAUZST010086416.1, forward strand.
CGGCTTGTATAGCAGTGTAAATTTGCTTTGCCCCAAAAATAATTCAACCCACAGCCATTAATGTCTAAACCGCTGGCAAAAGGGTTCAGGTCTGGAGACATGCTTGACCTTTACAATTTAACAATGCAGTGATCGTCTTGGAGGTGTTTTTGGAGTCTTTATCATGTTGAAGTATTGCCCAGTTTCTGAAGAGAGGGGATCATGTTCTGCTTCAGTAAATCACAGTACATGTTGGCATTCATGGTTCCCTCAATGAACTGTAGCTCCCCACAGCCGGCAGCCCCAAACCATGACATTCCTACCACCATGGTTGACTGTATTCAAGACACACTTATCTTTGTACTATTCACATAATTGCAACCACACATCTGAACCAAAAAAGTTTATCTTGTTCTCATACCACGGGACAGGGTTCCAGTAATCCATGTCATTAGTTAGCTTGTCTTCAGCAATCTGTTTGCAGACTTTTTTGTTTCTTTAGGCTTCCTATTGGGACGACAGCCATGCAGACCAATTTGACACAGTGTGCAGTGTGCATATGGTCTGAGTCAGTGACAGGCATACCCCCTACCCCTTTAAACTCTGCAGCAATACTGGCAGCACCCTGATGTCTATTTTCAAAAGCCACCCTCTGTATACAACACTGAGCACGTGCACTCAACTTCTTTGCTCGACCATGGCTCGACCTATGTACAATGAGTCAAGCTCTATTGAATATTATCTTTTGTGCAACTGTTGTGACGTTCAGGTCATTCATTAAGGACACTCATACAGTATGGCTGAAATTCAGATGCCAAATGTGTGACATAGAGTTGTAGTGTGGCAGGACAAAAATGTTTCAACTTCTAAGTGACACATTTTCTGTTCAAAGCTTTCCCACACTAGTTCAGAAAAGCAGTGACACTCTCTTCTCATTCTCACTTATGGTTTCTAGAATGGGCTCTGTCTGTTTGATGTGATGTGTATAAGTGACACATTTGACACTGTAGAATGCTGTAAGCATGTTCTGCTGTAAACACACTTACATTCAAACGTGACAGACGACCTGCTTTTATCTACCAGTATCTCATATGCCATTTGTCGTGTCAGGAATCAGGAAGCTTCCGTGTGGCTCAGAGGATGTTTGTAAAACCATGGCTGAGCACACCTATTGTTTACTCAAGTGTGGTAATCCATAGTTCCGTTTGTTCAAAGTCAAAGTTCAGTTTTCTTTTCTCTGCCAGAGCCATGTTCCTGCAGCAAGGGCATGGTCCTTTTTATTATGGGTGACAAGTATGGGGAAAAAACAATTCTGTCCTCCTGTAGGCTGTGGCATGTGGAATGAATATTCAAAAAATCAGATGTGCCCTGGGCCCCCTGTTATCCAACTAGTATGAAGTGTAGGGGGCAGTGTCTGGTCTTCAATTGTTTCCTTCCTCTTTCTCTCAGGAGTTGCCACAAAGCACCTTTGTAGCCATGAGGCAGACTCACCACAGGTCTTTATCTGTAAGGATCAGTGGTTTTCAAAATGACCTTTGTCCCATTCACTTCCTATGAGGTTTTACCTGTTGGATAATAGCTTGATTCCTATTTGACGACACTTGACGCCTATGGAAAACAGTTCCATTACATGTGTCAAAGCCAAAGAGTCTATGCCATTGTTTCTCTCTCTTTCTCTCTCTCATTCCATATATCTCATATACATACATCTGTTATTTTTCCATCAATTTTGCCAGCATGATTTTCAGACTTCAAGTGCTCTTTGCATAAAGATGATGATCTGCACAAACTGGCTGAAATATAGACAGTTGTTGTTGTGGATAATTGTTAATAATCCACTGCTTTAGAAATGTAATGACTTTGTCAACATGTGTGTACATAAAGCAGTGTAGTTAGAAAGGCCATGGAAGGACAGGGGGCAAGGACTGGCTAAGCAAATTGCAGCTGTCCTCTCTCTGAGCCTGCTACATTTATGAAATGTCATTGCGGTTGTGTCAGCCTGTGCACCAGAGGAAGCATTTGGCTTTTGACAATGAGCTCTGCAGGAATGCACTGCTGCTCAGGCCAAGTGGGCGTGGTGAGCCTCTGATATTGAAAGCTAAGTTCAGCTGGCTCTGGCTCCTCCGGCCCCTCAAGGGACTCAGCCAAGGGGCTGTTTTTCACGCAGCCTGGAGATGATAAGCAAGCCCCGTGTGTGTGTGTGTGTGTGTGTTTCCTGTTTGAGTATGTGTGTTTGGCATGCGTCATCCATCCTTAAAACATTGTTGTTTGAAGATTTCTAATATGGATAACAGTGCGGCCCTGAAGCCAGTGTTTGTGTGCTGAAAGGTCTTTGTTGACAAATTTTCAAAAGACTTCTTGTAGTTTTGTAACTCTAAAGGATTTGTTTATGATGTGATAGGGACAAGGAGTAAAGCTTCCATTAGAAAAGTGCATTTTTGTGGGGAAAAAGTAAAAGCGCTTCTGTTGTAAGTGGTCCTGTTATTCATATTTACAACTGGCTGCTTTTGGAGCGCTGCAAATCCATTCGGGCCGGGTGTTAGTACAGAGCAGGACTCTGATATAGACCGCCAGTAAACTCTGATAAGGAGCAATTTTCCAGAGCTTGGCTGTAGAGGGGAAATGATGCAAGACAGTAGTCCTTTGTTTAAAAAGTTGGTCACTTGGGTGCAGGCCATGGACTTTATAAAACAGAGAACTGTAACTGTTTCACATTAAACGTCTTTTCAACTGTCTAGTCATTCTGTATGTAAGTTTTCTTGTTTCTTCTCTCCAAGTATTGTCTCCTTTTCACTTTTACTTCTCTTATATGTTTTAAACCCCCTTTGGTTTCTTATAGCTGGGATGTTTCCAAAAGAGCTTGCTGTTTTTTGATACTTTAATGTACTTTAGGGAGCAGGGGGAATGGCTTTCTCAATCTCACAAGGCAAAATGTCAAGATAGCATTTCCAAACGGCATGCACTTGCTGTCTCCTCACCCCTAACACACACACACACACACACACACACACACACACACACACAAACCAGAGGAAGTCTGTCGTGAACAACCTAGCTGCCTAAATCCCCCTAGCCTCACAAATCATTGAGCTGCACTCATGTTTGCCTCTCTGGTGCATTGCATTCATATTCAAGGCTGTTGGAGAGAAGGAACAAGAAGGAGGGGGAAGGGAAGAGGGGGAATTAGATGAGTACAGCACCAGATGTGCTCAGGAGTTTTACAATATGTCATCTGTGAGAGGACATTTTCTTGAACCAAGACAACATAGATGGCTTCACTTCAGAAATGTGATGGCTAGCCTCACTTTCCACACACCACATGATACAAAATATTTCAGGTCTTCCATACATACAGGATTAAATCAGGTTTGGGACACATATAGGGTGCAGATAAGAAGTGTTGTAATCTTTAGTTTGTTTCCATATTGTTTTCCTTTTACACTCTACTAACTATTTCTCATTATAAGGTTCTGTGTGTGTGTTCGTCTTCATAGTAGATTTTTTTTTCAGTAATAAACATGAACATCCTGGTAGTCAGTAAATTTAATTTAAAAAAATATGCTATTACATGAATGAACAATGTGAAAATGGACATACCAGTGTGTAGTTTGAGCTACAAGGAATTCACTCAAAATTGAAAAACGTATTGGGAAATAATTTAAATACAGTCAATTATTTGAATACAGAATGTAGAGGAGCACAGCTGTACCCCATAGCTTGTCAATAAGGCTTTGCATAAAATGTAAGCCTGATAAACACTAAATAGATAAGATAATAGATAAGTGATTTAACACTAAAGTGTGCGTTACTCTGCCATAGTAGTGAACAGTAATATTTTACTAGGACATATGCCAAGCAAAGTGGATCTGATGACACCCCCTGAATACTATAGTATAAAGAATACTAACAAGATGCTAGCAACATGAGATGTATCGTCATGAGCAGTAATGTCGATTGTTAAATTTATGTACAACAAATGTCAACACCAGACATAGAAACAGATTCGAATGAATAAACTTTTTAGTGTAATGTTTTTTTTAATCACCAGGAAATGATTCTTTTCATTCTCATTCGAATTAATTACACTTAGTTAGAAAATATGATAATAGTCTCTTTTATATAGGTATTAGTGTTAATTGTTAAGCAATTCAAATCACTGTTAAAGCTTGCTTTTCCAGCTTGTGTGTCATATTTTTGCACTGAAGTGTGCAAGAAGCTGTGTAACAGTGATTGTGCTCTAATGCATGTGACAGTGGTGACTAATTCCGGACAACAGGTTTGGCAGGAGGTGTGCCTGTGAGTGTTTGTATGAAAGGCAGCCTTAGGCCTGAACAAATAATATTTTTAACCAGGAGATGAGTGTCTACGGAGCCAGCAGTTTGTGCGAAAGAAGGGGTGGGGGCAGTGAAGGTAACACCTTTACCTACAGGTGCACAGTTGAGGGAGAGCCATGAAAGTGGGCGACAGAATGGAATGGTAAAGGTACACAGTCTTTAACCCCAGCTCCTGTCTAAGACGTCTCCTGCCAAGGTGTAGCCTAGGAACAGACTATCACCTTACTATCACTATCACCTTACTTGATTACTTATATTGTAATCAGCTGCTAAGATTAAGTGGGCTGGTTCTTAAGAATGAAGGTAACTACATTACATGAGAGGTACACAATACCATGATTTAAAATATTTTTTAAATATCTCAGTAAATGTTTGGTTTATGTCCAAGCTTGTGGGCCTCCACAGGACCACACTCATTTTTTTTTCTAAAGGAAGGAAGTGGAAGAGAGGGCTGATTCTTTCTGGGAGTGGCTGATTTGCAAAACCGCTCCAAAGACAATTTATCCACATATGCTAAAATCCCTAGACTAGATTCTTGGAAGAGACTGAAGACCAGAGTTCACTAGTTCACCGTCAAAAATGCTTTGTTTGTTCAGAAGAAACTAAGAAGAATGTAAATCTCATTTTGTACTTGGGTGACAGAAGCATGGTTTTTAGGAAAACGATATAACGTTTGGGGTTTTTTCAATCATGAACCCAGATCACACTACTCAGATATCGTGGAACCAGAAATGAGTCTTCATTGCTCTAAGCTCAAACATTGTTTGTTAGAGCACATATTTGTTAGAGTAGATCAAAGTTATCTTGAGTGAGGTATGGGTGTTGACAGATTGAGGTCGTTTTACAATACAAAAATAGTTTGAAAACAATTTCATATTCTTCAACAATTCATTTGAAATACTAAACACATGTTTAAATTATATACATATACATTTAATGTAAACAGGGGCAAAATGTGGATGTGGTTATTTAGTTCAAGACTGCATGTTTTAATGGACGAGCATTAACTATGTTGATCTATCCAATTATCTCAATTTGTTTACTTTAAAACTGAGATCGTTAAACATGAAAAAGTCATGTCTATTATTCAGTCAAAACTAACGTTGTCATTCCAAATCTTAAATGGTTGAACAAGGCATGTAAACTGTGTCATGGATTTTCTGTTGTTGAGAAAGTCACCATGGCGATAGCAGAAGTAATGTATGTCTCAGTAAATATCAGCTTATGTAGATCTTTATTGTCACTGGTCCATCTACAAAGGCGACATTCTGAATTTTGTTAAAAGTAACATTTAGGAGAAATATAAAATCCTGGTGAAGCAAGGTTATGATTTGTGCAATTAAGATTACAGTCTTGCTCACCAGAATTCTAGGGTAGAGCTACAAACGCCTAACCACACAGGCGCAGAGAGGAAGGAAAGTGACCACACGAGCACAGAGAAGAAATCTGCATAAACCCAGATCATCCATTCAAGCTTTCTCTTGAAACCTCTTGCTTTTTGTCAACTATGGACACATTTTTAAATGAATCATGTGATCACCCCACGTTTGGTTTATACAGTGTTGCACTTATTCGTTATATTTAACTGCTTAAATGGCAGAAAGGTCAAATCTCAGATACTGTTTAAAAATAATTCCACTTTAGCTAACATCTGTGTGAAATGAAGCATAAGAAAAGACACAACAACATTTTATATTTAACAATATATATATTTTCAATTTCAATTGTACATTCTGTTTTGACATAAGCTTTTATTCACAAACCAAAGTTGGCATCTAAATAAATACTATATAAAATAGAACTTCAAAATAAATATATCTATAAGGGGACATTTCGTATGTAGGAGCATTTTTCTTTTTGCCATATTTAAACAAAACAAAAGCACACTGCTCTTTATTTATCAACATTAAGAATGCAATAGGCAAAGAAATGCAGAGAGTACAAGCCCAGTTTGGATAAAAGTGATAAAACACTGATGAAACACTAGTGGCCAAGAAAGTGTACTAAAAAAGAAGTCACAGCTGCGTTTGGGTTGCGAAAAGGAAGATCATTGAGTTCTGTAAAGGTCTAATTACACTGCAGTAATGCAAACACACATTTTGTGTGTTCAGTGATGGTGGGAGTATAAAGACTAGAAATCTTGAATAATCTGGAATGGAATGTTACTTGAGAGGGCTCCCTATTCCTCCCAAACAAGTTCATGCACAGCAGCTGTATATGTCAATCAAGCACAGGAGATGTTTCACCTTATTAGGAGGAGGGTAAAAAAAAGCTGTGGCCACAACAAACACATACAAATGGAGACGGCAACAGCATTCCTTCAGTGGACTGAATTAAATCTACAGTTTCAGGGGCACAGGGGAACCAGGAATTAGCCATGCCTTTTGTGCTAATGAGGCATGGCTAGAATAAACAGAGGTATTTTTTATTGCCTGGCACACTTTTCTAAACGAAGTGCTTGTAATAGAAAGACCTACATTGTTAGCCTTCTACTGCACAACCACATAATTCTATCCTCCACCCACACCAAGCCCTCCCGAAAAAATATAATATTCATCTATATATTTTTGTAATTAAATTGTACCATGCAATTCCTTAGGACAATTGAAATGCATCTTAAGACAGCTAGTTTCAACACTATTTACAATAGGATGTATCCTGCATAGTTCTAGATCTAGAATATTGACGATACATTTGCAACTCTTTACCTATGCAACTATGCAAGTGTCCTTGCACATCTCTACTTTGGCACCTCTCCAAATTGGACTGCAGATTTCAATCTTAGCCTTTGTACATTCCGGACTAAGAACAGTAGTGTTTTTCTGCCTTTCTGATTTGTGCAACAAAGATTACAAACATCTGAATATATGGTATAATAGTAAACTAGTGTGTGGGAATTCAATATGGGAGGTGTGTTTTGTTCCAAGGACCCGAGTAATCCTTTTCAAATTCATCGTACCTTGCGTGACTGCTCACAAGAAAGCATATCCACTTAAAGAGAAATGTACAAACTAGAACCCTGTTGTGCACAGCATTGGGCAAATTATATGTTGGGCTAATTCTAGACATACCACAGAAATACATAAAGAGGCGGAAACAGGCCATCATCATATGAATATTAAGATATTAGAATATGCCTGAAGGGATGTGGTACTTAGCAACCTAGAAGGGTTAATGAATTACTTTCAGAGGAAATGTACATGCATTTGTGTATAATGGTGTGCTTTTGTCTTTGCTCTTAGGTGTCTCATTGGTGGTAGAAACTGTGATGGGATAAGCCTGGTAAATCTCTAGCTTATGTATGCTTCTTATCACTATGCAATAGCTTCTTTAAATGCTTCTGTTTACCTGTGTAGTGTGTATTTGAAAGAACATGCTATACAAATGTGACAATTATAATCCCTGAGGTGATTTTACGTTTCTAAAATAACCCAAACTGCTAATATTTTGGAAGAAATCTTGTGGAAGGAAGATAATGTATTATGTGATGTGTTTGATTACATGCAAAGTTCACTTGTCATGAAAACCGAACAAACCTGTCCCTATCATGATGGAAAACAACCGCTCTCTCTCTCTCTCTCTCTCTCTCTCTCTCTCTCTCTCTCTCTCTCTCTCTCTCTCTCTCTCTCTCTGTCTC